>PVKN010016223.1:0-18008 GCA_004027915.1 Capromys pilorides
AAACAAATATCACATAGGAGAGACTGCTAGGTTTTGCTAACTAAAATGTAAAGCTTTGCTGTGGAAAGAAATAATAAACAATATTAAAAAGTAAACAGAAAATTGTGAATATTTTTCAAAATATATGACATGGTAAGAAGACTTAGTATCTTAAAGCCTTTGCGAATCAAGTGAAATAGACTCATTTCTATAGAAAATAAACAAAGGAGGCAAACAGGCCTATAAATATGCAATGAAAAATGTCCCAAAGGTGCAAAACCAGACTTGCCAAAATAAAATGAAAATAATGACAAATGCTTTCTGTACAGAAACATCTGGAAAAGCAGATTTCTCTCACACAGCTTATAGAACCATATATTTCTATTACTTATTTAGGCTAATTTTGATGCTTATTATATAAGCTTAAGAAAGTAATAAAGTTAGTTCCTCAAATATAACTTTTTGCAATTTATCCTAGTGTCATAGCACTAATTATAATACAAAAATAAGAAAAATAAAGTTCTAATAATAGGGATTGGTTGGGTAAAGTGCAGCATGTCCAAATAATGGGTCTTTGACACTGTTATTCAGTTTTTAAATTGATGCTGTAGAATTAATTACATCAACTCAACAGTATAATGAAGTGAACCAATGTGCAACAAAATATGTGATAATTTTTATAGCATGTATATAATACATACATAGGAAATACCCAAGAAGGACTAATTTTAGCATTCAAAATAGGCTAGTATATGCCACAGTAGCACATAATCCCCAAACCTCAACAACTTAATGCAAAAGGTTAGTTCTTCCTCACCCTACTTAGCAACACAGTTTATGAGTGGGAATACCAATGCAGGGATACAGACAGATGGAGGCTCTAGAAGCATCCATCAACACTAAAGCAGGGCAAAAGGCTGGGACAACTTGCCCATGATGCGTGACCCTTGTGGAATTTTGCTATTCAAACTAAACCATAAGTTCATGTCTCACTTCAAAGGGCATGAGGAAGAGGACCTTCAAAGGGTTCTGAAGAGCCACAGCTTTTTGTAGACAGTCCCAATGACTAGTACATTGATAGTTTGTTTTGCTATTTGCTTGTTTGCATTTTCTTATTTTTCTAAGTAAACATGTGTTATATTTGATTAATCAAAATTACAGTTTAGACATATGTCCTTAATAATGGGTTTGTGGAATGTTGGTTATTTCAGTACCTATTAAAACATTCCTCAGTTTTAATCTTGATTCTATTAACCAACATGTTTGGGGTTTTGGCAGTTTTGAAAAATGTCACATAAATTGCCATAAACTTGACATCTGTCAGGATGAGCATTCCAACCTGCCAAGAAAACTCTTCATGCCTTTCCAAGGACATGGATACTCAAGCATGCATGGATCCATAAGCAAGTCTCTTTAATGTTTTCATTTGATGGACTCTGAATTCATCTAACAGTTTTTAAAGTATAGCTTTTGGTTTATTTATTCAGGTCTTAGTGATAGCCAATTTTGTCAAGAATTTTGCTGCAACTGAACCTGTCTTTGTCGTTCAAATGATATAGTGTTGTAAGTTTGTATCACTTGATCTTAAGGAAGCTCCACTGGGATCAAGAAAAGCTTTCCTCCTCAGATGTTCACAATGGGATGCTTCATCTTCAAATACTACACTCCTGCTAGTGATCATCTATTTCTAAATCAGAAGGGCATTCTCTGCTTCTAAATTGAATTTATATTTTTTTATGTTTCTGTCAAACATGTTTCTTTCCCCGGTATTCCCTGGTCAGTGTGAAAGCTTTTCAGAATAACGTGTACTAGAGACTCGAATACACTTAAAGGAGGTGTTTTTTTTTTTCTTCTCTCTCTACCTCATTCATGTTTTTATTTCCCCCATCAGTGCTTGTTCTGTTCTTTCACTTTAAAGAACTTGTCACTGCTAAGAAAAAAAACCAACCCACAAACAACAAAGTGGATATTCTAGGAGTAAATTGCCAGTCATATCTATGTATTTTAGACAAGCCAGGTTGTTCAAGTGGTGGTTTTTCTACCGCTACTCAGTAGAAGATTTGCACATATTTGCTGGAGGGTGCCAGTAAACTCTTGTAGGACAAGATTTTCTCATGACCTTGAGGCTGGGGCCACAGATCTCAGAACTCCTGCAGGCACAGTTTCTAGAAATAAACATGTGAAGCACGAATTATGAAAAATTTTAAGTACAGAGAGCTTTGGAATTTTACGAAATTCCTTCTTAGAATAGCAACTGGGGACAGAGGAAAAGCAAGCAGATAGTATCTAAGAAGAAACACAAAAACCAAATGAGGTAGTAAAAAATTATATGTAAGAAAGTCAGCATGCAAAATCTAATTCCCACTATGTAATAACACGCACACACACACACACACACACACATAACTGCTATGTGTAGAACTATTTTAAAACCATTTTCTCTGAATAGCCTGAAGACAAAAAGACAAAACTATTTACCAGCTCCTACAAGATAAGTACTTGTTCTACATGCTGAAGAACATCTATAGGACTGTTGCTCTCATGAAATTTACCACTGAGTAGGAAGGTGAGTCACAAGCAGGGACAGAAATGTGATAAATTGGATCTTGGTGCTACAGAAATAAGCTCTAATAGCAGCTTCATCTAATTTAAAGAAGAGTAGGGAAGCTTCTCTTCCATGCACAAAGTCTAAACAGAGTTGGTGAACCTAATCAGAATCTACCAACTTCAATAAGAGGATGTAAGCTGGGTATGGTGGTACATGCCTGTAATCCCAGCACTTGGGAGACTGAGGCAGGAGGATCAGTGCAAGTTCGAGACCAGCCTGGGCCACAGAAGTGAACTCAAGGCGAGCTTGAACTGCACAGTGAGACCCTGTCTCAAAAAGACAAAAAAAAAAAGAGGATGGAGGTTGTTCCAGACTGTGGAAATGCTGGGAACACAAGCTCACAATATTAATTAACTAACGCAGCTGCCAGCTGCTATTTGGGGTGGCTCATGGCCAGTACAGAGCATCTCTCTGTTTTTTCTCACGTTTACTTTACAATTTTCAGCTAAGGAAACAACCACAAAACAAGTTCATGATTTGATGTACTTGCCTGAAGCCCAGCATTCTTTAGAAGCCTGATAGTTTGTTTTTTTTTTTTTTTTCAGAATATGGAGTTCTATACAAAATTTCATTCTCAGTAGACATTTCAACATTTGCTATCAACTTCCAGGGCGATTGTTGTCCATGTTTTGTTATTATTTTTGTCATCTGGATGCAAATAACAAAATTGAGCTTCAAGTTAGTTCTGAAGCTTTCTCTTTCACATCCTGTCCTCATATTTTGACCCTGGCTTTGGATACTGTCCTATTCCTGAGGTGTGAAATGAGTAGACAGAGATTTGGGCTGAGGGAGATAGAACTGAATCATTTTTTCCTTGCTTGATGAAATTCAAAATAGGCAGGTTGCAGCCTGGCCTTTTTACTGGGGCAGCTTTGAGTTGGACACAGTACAGTCTGTGCCTGCGGTGGCCACTTCATTCTTCATAGGCAGCTGTGCTTAGTGTTCAGGAAAGAGAGCTCTGGAAGAAATGTGTGAAGTTGTCTAAGTTTTTTTTCTAGATTAAAAAAGCTCCATTTCCCTAACTATACTTATTCTGCTTAAGAATTTGAGAATTGAACATGTGGAGAGGAAGGAATGTATCTGCATAGCAGAAGGCAGAAAAAATATTCTTGCCTCTAAATTAAGCCATACTTGGAAAACTAATGATCATTTATAACACATATGTGAATCTGATCTTTTTGTGTCTATCCACAAAAGAGAGATTCAGTTGTGACTTGATAAAAACGCTTACCAACAGAAGCAAATAATCCTAGGGGATGAATTCTTTATTATTGGGAAAATGCTGATAAAATTTTCTGAAATAAATTTTGGATTTTAGAGGCTAACAGATATTACAGACTTCTTAACAGTCCTGCCTTAGGAGGGCTCTTAATACAGAGGAATATGAGAGACCTGTGGATCCATCGTACGAGAAAGGGTTTTCTTAGGAGTCTAAAAATAGGTTTGAGGGTTGGTGAGATAGCTCAGCAAACAAAGCGCCTACTTAGGCAAACTCAGGGACCAGGGTTTGATCCCCAGCACTATATTTAGTTCTGTCCCCACTCCTGGACACACTGAGCTGGCCACGGAGACCTGATATGGTGGTGCGTGTCTGTAATCCCAATGCCGGGGAAGCTGAAAAGAAGAGGATCGCTATGAGTCTGAGCTGCGTGGTGAGACCCTGTACCACATACAATAAAATAAAATAAAATAAACAGTTTGATAGCAGCTTCAAAGCCTAAGAAAAAGCAAATGGAAAGAGACAAGGAGATTTTAAGAAAGTGGTTAGTATGGTCAATAGATCTACCTTACAGTTCTTCAGAAATAAGGAAAAAAATAATACTTTTACATTTTATTTTCTCTATAAGTAGGCTGAAAGTCTGTCTGCCTGAATCAGAAAAGCTGAAAAATGACATGAGAATAAATTCTGTACATTCTGACCTTGAGACCAAAAATGCTCAAGAAGATATTCTAAGTTACTATAAAAATATCAAGGATGATGGCCACAGTATTCAACATCTACCATTATGACTCCATACCTGACCTGAAAAGAAAACCAGTGTTGTGTGCTGCAGCAGGAATAGACAACTTACTTATGAAAAATGAAGATAAACTTAAACTCTCAGCTAAACCACACACCTGGAAAAGCACTAATCAAGAGCTGTTGGAAGATTGCATTCCTCCTGATTCTGATTTGGCTCTGTCTCCCTGGACATCAGGCCTGGAAGCTTGCCACAGCTCATCAGGGCTTTCCCAGAAGACTGTTTCTGAGATGAGAATTCCAGGTACTGAGTTAGGATTCTGAATGTGCTTTCCCATTAGTATAACATTCTTCAGTGTGATTCTGCTATAGTTTATAATTTAATGTGTGTTATATTTAATGTATATTAATATATAGCATAGTTAATGTATAGTATAAAGCTAACATCTGAAAATTTACTACAGAAAATGTTTGATTTAGAAGTGAACTTTGATAATTTATTAACTAGACTCATGTCAGAGTTTCTTGTTGTCTTCCACCCACATAATCTGCAGATATGCTGGGGTAATATCTATGCTTTGGGGCTGCATGATTCAGTCTCTCATTGACTATGGCTGATGGTGTTACTAACCCCAAGTAGTAGTATAGGATGGCCAGCCACAGTACAATTAAGGAGGCCACTTAGGATAAAGATTTTGGACACTTGAAAGGTAGTAGACAACTAATTGGTGAAGATTGAAGTAGAAATGTCATATTATAGAATAGTGGTTCTCAAATTATGGTCTCTAGACCAGTAACATCAACATCTGCTACAAACTTTAAAAAATTAAATTTATTGGTACAGTTTATGTATATACAATGATCACATTCTTCGTAGAAAATTTGTGCCTACATGTAATGTAGCTTTATTTGCCTTTTTTCTCCTTTCCTTTCTCTCCTCTCCTTTGAACTCTCCTACCTCTCCTTATTTACAAAGCTTTGCTTCTTATTTGTCTTTGTTTTATAATTAATAATTCCTCTGATATACCTCATCAGAAATTCGGAGAGTTGGCCCAGCACTGCGAGTTTTATAGACCTTGCATGTGATTCTGGTGTTGCTAATGTATTGAGACATAATTGGGAACAGCCAGAGAATGGCTGCATGAGTGGCGTAGTGAATCAGAAGCTAAAGCAGATCACCAAAATTATAGGTAGAAGGGAATGGATCATACTGCCAAAAGAGACTTAGTGAGCACAAGTGACTTCCAGGCTCTCTGTTTCATTTTCTGGTCAGGTATCCTACACAGTGACTGCCATGTTTCCTGTAGGGATTCAGAGTTGATCTTGGCTCCTTAGGATTGAACTGGCTTGATGTGAGCTCTATAAGAAGAGATGTTCTGTGCAAGGAGCTGTAAGGCCAAGATAATGGAACCTGAGGCCCACTTCATAGGAAATTATGAGTTGCCTACCACATTTACTGAAATCAAAGTCAAGTGCTGAGTTCAAGAAGCACCATTATGGCACTGAGGATGGGCTGGGAACACTACATATTTTCTACGATTTTTATTACACTCAAATGAGGTGGGTCTATAATAGCATCTATCTCAGTTTTCTATGGCTTTTTGTAAAGCACCATGAGCTTGTTGGATAAAATAACAGAAATTTATTGTCTCATAGGTTTGGAAGTTAGCATGCTGAAGTAAGATATTGATTCTTCTGAAATACTTCATCAGAAATTCCAAAGTAAGACATTGCTAAGATTGTTTCTTCTCAGAGCTGCAAGGAAACATTTATTCTGTGTTTTCCTTCTTGGCTTGCAGCTGGCCACCTTTATATTCAGTGTTTATATGTTCTTGTGCCCAAATTTCCTTACTTTAAGAAGACATCAGTTTTTAAACAGTGTGCTTAAAAACAAATTTACATTGTAAACTTCTGGGCATTAGGACTACAAATACAAATTTGAGGGGACAGAATTCATCCCAGTATAATATTCTTATTTTCAAAATGAGGACCTTTGTGGAGATGTTGTATGAGTGCTACCTGGCTATACATTGGTTGTGAGATGAGACTCAAACTAAGGGCTGTGCATAATATTTTTTAATCCTATGTTTATAAAATATATTGCTGGGATCTATTCAATGGCAGTCAGTACAAATCCAGCAAAAAAGACAATAGTGGATAAGAACGTGCAACATCTACATTGGGCTAAAACATGTTTTCCATCTTAAACTATTTGAAAGATTTAGTACCCACCATTTTTGCCCAGAAGAAAGGTGTCCTATATTCCTTTGAAGTAAGATTAGGTATAATTCAGCTCACACAATAGGCCTGCTAATTCTTTCTCATTGTGTTAAGTGGAAAGCATCAAAGAAGGCAAAAATAAGATGCATACAGGATACAGGATTACCACAGACTAGCATCTCTTGGCCAAAAAAACCTGTGGCGTGAAATTGAAGGAAATTGCATAAAGATGAACAGAAGATGAAGGAGCTGTATCTAGTAATTTGGAACCAGAGTGTTTTCAGCTTTTTTGCTCTTCTAAAT
This sequence comes from Capromys pilorides, assembly GCA_004027915.1. NCBI lineage: Eukaryota > Metazoa > Chordata > Mammalia > Rodentia > Capromyidae > Capromys > Capromys pilorides. Next base: position 7,071 of record PVKN010016223.1, read on the forward strand.
ATTCACATTTAAGAAGGACTGATTTAATTTACAATACTATACTAAATGCCCCTTTGATAGAAAACAAGAGAAAGAAATACTACAAATTCTGAGTCTAAATTTTAGAGTTGCAGATTAGCTTCAAATTATGTTCTCATAATTTGCACATTTTGAATTGTCACATAAGAAGAAAAAATGGAGAAAGAAAACATAATACTTACATAGGACATCACGATGCTTCTGTTTTTAAAGTTGGTTCCTAATAACTTTTGTAGCATAAAAACAAATACCTGTCTCATTAATAAAGAAGCTAATCTCTTTTGGAAGGGAAAAAAAGTGTCTTTCTGGTCCTAGAGAAGATTTGCTGGTCTTCAATTGTCTTTTTCTAGCAGGAACCACCTTACCACTTTCTTCTCATACAAATTCCTGTGGCAAGTGTGGCTGACTGCTCACCACAGACCTCTCCCTGTAGTTTGTATGTCCATGCATGTGACTGGCTCTCAGCTTTCTTTTCAGGGGACTACTTTTTATACTGTCTGCTGACCCTTCATCTTTTGGCTCCTTAACTGTGCGTACTCTCCAAGTTTTTTTAGCTTGGCCAACCTTTCGAAGAAAGGTCTGCTTCTTTCTCCTTCTTCTTCTTCTTCTTCTTCTTCTTCTTCTTCTTCTTCTTCTTCTTCTTCTTCTTCTTCTTCTTCTTCTTCTTCTCCTCCTCCCCCTCCTCCCCCTCCTCCTCCTCCTCTTCTTCTCTCTCTCTCTCTCTCTCTCTCTCTCTCTCTCTCTCTCTCTCTCTCTCTCTTCTTTATGTGGAACAGGGAATTGAACTCAGGACCTTGCATTTGCCAGGCAGGCACTTATGCCCCTGAGCTATCTCCCAGCCCCTGAACTTTATTTATTTATTTTATGGCCTGCTCAGCCTGCCCTGAGGATGGAGCTGGCACAGCATGTGGTGCTGGGGATTAAACAGTGCTCACTATGGTTGCCTAAGCTTGCCTAAGCAGGCACTTTAGACCACTGAGCTATCTCGCCGGCCCACAAAATTTATTTCTATGCTCTCTGCCTTAGAAAAATTATAAAGGACTCAGCACTCTAATTACCACTGATTGTGTTTAGGACCAATTGCCAAATCAAAAGAAAATGTACTGCATTATCCTAACTGATGAGAAAAGACAAAGCTTATACAACAATATCAGAAGTGAACTGTACAGTACAACTTCCTCATACTGTTATGCAGCTCTAGATTTGTGAAGCATATTTCTAGGCATGTGACACATCACAAATCTCTTCCTTTTCACTGGCCATTTTCTAGGGTAGGATGCAATTGATTTAGTATTTTGGTAAGGAAACATTCAGTCTCAGTATGTTAGCCTTTCTGGGATGCTGAAGGGAATCTACAGGTGAATCAACACTGTGGGAATAATTGTGGGGATGTGCATTTAGAGGATAAGTTAGTATTTAATTATAAAGTATATATCAAAGCCTATAAATTAAAAAACACACTGGAAAAAACAGAAAGAAAATGTGTTAAATTGAAATGTTGTACTATACGTACATAGCCTCACAAAAGAGATTTTGCTTGTCTTTCTTCTTTATCCCTTCCCTTTTTCCCTAATACCGCTTCATTGAGACTTAGAATGGGATGAAAGGAGGGTTTATATATTAAAAATGATTCTTTTCCAGAGCCACATACACTCTAACTCTACAGTTCATTCCTTGAAAGATCTACATATAAAGAAGACCTATTCTTCCAGAGGGCCATTTCAAGAGGCCTTACCAGAGGATCAGCTGTTCCTAAATGTTAGTCCATGAGTTCACTCTGTATTGTTACATTATGCTTCAGAATCTCTTGTCATTGGCGTTGCTGTGGGCAGTTCAATATCTCTGTAAAAAAGAGCTAAACATGCACCAAATTTTGTACCAAGAGCTCTAAGAACACATAGTAAAGCCATAAGACACACTTAAAACTTATTTGTGAAGTGAGTGTCTATTTCCATAAACTCAGTATAAATTTCAAGTTCTCAGTAACTTAGCAATAAGGTACAAATATGCTTTTAAATGTCAAGTTGTACATAAATATTTTTAAAATTCTGTGATTTGTTTATTAAGGAAAAGCATATTGAAAAACAATTAAAATTCCCCAGGTCAAATTTCAAGCCAAAATCTTATTATCTCGAGTTTTGTAATTACTCTCTTAATTACTCTACTTCCCTTTTTAAGCTACAGAATAAACCAGGTTTACACACATAATTGGATGCCATTACCAAATGTACAGTCAGGAGAAGTCTTGGAAAGGACCACAGAGAATGGGAATTAGCCCTTATCCCATTGTTTCCAAGCCCCTTTGTAATTTACCCCACAGGATGTAACAACGTGTTACAAAAATGCATTCCATACTTTTCTACTGTAAATTTGTACTTTAACATAGAATTATCCAGTGGCAGGTCTCAGCAGCTATTCCTGGGGGATATAGGAAGTAAGTCTCATGTTTATTCACTTGGTATAATGAACAGCAAGGTGTGTGCATGTGTGCAAAACAGGGATTTTTTTTAATCCACATAATGCTTCATCTCAGTTTTTCGATGTATGTTTTTCTGACCATCGTGAGGGTGAAGTACACCCACACTAGTTCTATAAACATGTAATTTATCATAAATGAAATGTGGGTCTCACTCATAATAGTTGTGCCTGGGGAAAGCAAAAACCCATCTGTGCATTCAATCATTTGGCTGACCAAGGGCGAGGAAGCACAGGAACTCCACAGCAGCAACAGATGAGTGTTACCCATGAAATTTACATTGCTAAATTTCTATGCATTTAGAATGTATTCTCTAAGGTTTCTTTTTTAAAAAAAAAATTTTCTGGTAGAAATAGCCAAAGTCAGTACAATCACCCATGGGAAACTAGATTTGCAGATTTTAGGGGAGGTTGAAAGCAAATTATCAGATCATTCATACATGCGTGATGAAGATACTAATGATTTTGATGTTGGCCATGTGAGCCAAAGTTTCTATGACAGTGAAATGGAACAAAAATAGACTGATATGGACACGAGGAATTCAGACCTCCTTGATTCAGGTGATGAAAAATGCAGTGTGAGTACATATTAGTGTGTGTGTGTGTGTGTGTGTGTGTACGTGTGTGTGTATATACATACCAGTAGAAATGGTACAAAATGACCACACAACCAAATGGAACTGTCCAGTTTTAAAACTAGGTCTGAAAATGTAGTGAGGATCTTGGCAGGGATGAACTCTATTGGACAGAATGCCAACATTGCCATTCAGTGTGGAATTTGTAACAGATGAAATGCTGCAAGATATTGTGAAAAACTAAATGCTGAAATACAAGTAAAATATTCTGTATGCACCAACAGCCATACTAAAAAATGTGTCTACTATGACACCTCACTTGCTGAACTGAAAGTATTCATAGGTCTGCTCTATTTAGCAGGGCTTTCTTATGGGCTAAACGCAGGAATGTAAAAGACTTGTGGAAAAGTGATGGATATGGGTTTGAGACTTGTAGGATAACAATGGCACTGAGCAGATTTGGTTTCCTTCAGAATTGTCTGAATTTGATGATAGAACCATCCACCAAAAAAAAAAAAAAAAATTAAGTGATAATTTTGCTGCTATCTGGTAATAATTTAAGAGACTTGTGTGTAATTGTCAAGCAGTTTATACACTGTCTTAGTTACTTTTCTCTCATTGCTGGGACAAATACCCAATGCTCAAAATGAGGGAAGGAAAGGTTTATTTAGCTCACAGTTACTGGAGGTTTCAGTCCATATTCAGCAGGCTCCGAGGCAGAGTGTCACATGGCAGAGGGCAACCTTTCATGGCATGGAGGCAGCTAAGAGCAAGAGCGCAAAGGGAGGTAGCAGTAGCTCAAGCAGCTTCCTTCTCTTCCTTTACATTGAAATGCAAGTCACCTGCCCCAGGGGAAGTGCAACACCCACACCCACAATAATCAATTACAAATTCCAGAAGCCGCCAAATGACTGCTTGAGGCTTTATGGGGACACCTGTACACAAACCATAACACCATCTGAATACATGATCATTGTGAATATCATAGTATTTCATGGTTGCTATAGCTTCAGGAAGTATATTTAAAACAAAATCTTTAAAATATGACATAAGAATTTATGCCCTTGTAGATGTGAAGACTTACTCTTTCTTTTCTTTTTTTTTTTTATTTTAGGGAATGGTCTACAGGGTGTTCAGGGTCTCACTACTAGATCAGACTCATAGTGATCTGCCTATTTACAGCCTCCCAAGAGCTGGGATTACCAAACAGTGGATTATGTATACAACTACTTTCTCTTAGTTCAATGAGAAAAAATTTTTTCATACCAGTAATGATTAGAAAAATTATAATGTCTACACCCTGTGCTCTGTATAACTAATAGGACAACAATATGCATTGTATCAAATATTGGGAATGTACTACTAATGTGTTTTGAAACTGTCACATTGTTATTTCTTATTAAAAGTAATAATAAAAGAAAAAGGAGCTGGGATTACAGGTGCATGCCACCACGCCCAGTCTCCATTGCCATTTAGCGTGCCCCAGGGGCAAGGCCGGCACTGCAGGTCAGGGAATCAAACCTATGGCCCTTGTGCCTGCTTACAGGGACTGTAATCTCCTGAGCTACTTGGCCAGCCCTAAACTTCACAGAATGTTTAACTTCACTTTTTTTTTTTTTTTCTGGAACTGGAGATTGAATGTAGGCCCTTGCACTTCCCAGGAAAGTGCTTATTTTACTTAGCTATCGCTCCAGCCCTAACTCTTTCAAATGAGACATTTACGCTGGAACTCAGACATCAGGTTCTTACTCATATAGTAATAAACTGAATAATGTTGTGAACAAACTTGTTGCCCCTATCCCCATCATTGGAGTGTGACATTTGACCATTGGTTAATCACTTTCCAATTGATGTTACATTGGCTAACAGAGCATAAGCTGACTAGTGCAGGAACTGTACACACGAACAGAGCAGAAATTCCAAATGTAATGTGGGAGCTTCAATACAGAGGGTTGTATAGTACAATCTTTGGATTTCAGGAAGATATAACATTGGCTTCATATAGGCAAAGAAAGCCAAACTGTTAAAACTGACATCAACATTTAACTATGATGGAAATATTGAGAGGGAAGCCTCAACAGAAACAGAAGTCTGAGATGGTAAACTTCTGCGACAAAACAAAAGGCACAGGAGACGTTGTTGGTAAGTTATGCTGCAATTACGATGTCGCTTAAACATAAAACATTAGCTAATGGTTGTATTTTGCTCAACCCTAAGCATGTGTGGCATAATGAATTTGATAGTTTACAAAGGACAAATAAGTACAGAATATCATAGAGAAATTTTCTTACAAGACTGGGATTGAAACTCACGAGAGATCATTTACAGCAGAGGAAAAACAAAATGTTTCTGCCCAGAGAATGATGCAAAAATGTTGTGGAGCAAACTGGTGAACTGACAGGGGAACAGGTAGGCACAGCATCACAAAGACCTACTAAAACAGGAAAACCAAAAAGACGTCAAGTGTCCCCTATAGGAAATGACAGAAAAACAAACCACACATGCTGTCAGTGTAAGTGATACTTTTGTATGGAGCTTGTGGTACTCATGTATGAAGGCTGCCTTGGATATGGCAGTTGAAGCAGAGACTTTTGTTTGTATTTATATTGTAGTCCACACAGGTTTTTATTCTTGATGTTAACTTTTAGGTTTGTGAGCAAATAAACAGCTGATACAAAAGTATTGATATAAATTCTAAGCACTCATTACATATTTGATACTTTATTTTATTGATATCTTATTTTCCTACTAAGTACACATTGTACAATATAGTAGGAAGCTCCTCACAAAATAGGAAGACAAGACAGGTGACAAGAATGGCTTATCACACATAGGACAGCTAAGCACATGTGCTGTCAGTGTGAGTAAGGCATATGCATGGAACCTGCAGTTTTCATTTATTGTTTTTTAAAGATAGCATATTTATTTATTTGGCATAGGGTGTCACTATGCAGCTTGGACTCATAATGATTCTCCTACCTCGGCCTCCCCAGTGTTGGGATTACAGGCATGTGCCACCATGCCCAGTCTCAGTGGCTGGCTCAGCATGCCTAGGGTGGGGCCAGCACAGCATGTGGTGCTGGGGATGAAACCCCAGTCCTTGCATTTTCCAGGCAAGGGCATAGACCACTAAGCTATCACCTCAGCTCTGCAGTTTGCATTTATGAAGACTACTTTGGGTGTGACATGAAGTGAAGTTTATTTTTTGGGTAGAGTTCTATTGGTATTTCCATTATAGTTCATATAAAAATTTATTTCTGATGTTATTTGTTAAGGTTTATAAGCAAGTAAACAGGTAATGTAAAATATTGATGTTTGTTCTAAATTTAGAGAATGACACATAATATCTAAATTATGTACGAAGACTTTAATACTGTAGTATATTGATATTTTATGTCCCTACTGTGGTTTGTATCTAGTTGTCTCTTAAAAATCCTTGTGTGGTTATGGGGTGGGCTTCTAGAGTTTATGATTGACTCATGCTCTGATGCTGGGATTATGAGTGTGAGTACTAATCCCACCCCAGGCTAGGTAGGCTGCATACAATATAAGGGAGGGAAAGAGGCTTGCTCTCTGCTGCTCCTCTTTTGTTCATGTTGCCATTCTTATTTTTTGCTGCCATGAATTGTTGCCCATTGCCATGTACCACTCTGCCTTGGAACCAGCCAAGTATGGACTGAAACATCCACAAACACTGATCTAAATAAAGCCTTTCCTTCCTTAATTCTGGACATCAGGTATTTTGTCTCAGCAATGAGAGAAAGGTAGCCAAGACAGTTCCTCTTAACTACACAATGTATAATATGATTAAAACCACCTTAGAAAGCTGCAAGACCATTGAGATGTCAAGTATGCCATACAAAAAGGCGAAAAACACAAAACACATACTGTCAGTACAAGCAATAGGTATGTAGAGAACAAGATATTGTCATGTGTGAAAGAGTACCTTAGATGTAATAACTGAAGTAAAGATTTTTTTGTAGAGTTCTCTTGGTGTTTTTATTGTAGTTCATATAGGAGTTTATTTCTGTTGTCATTTTTTAAAATTTGTACACAAAGACACAGGCATTGTTGAAAATTTAGATGCTTTTTTATAAATAGTAAATATTAGAAATTCAATCCTTTATTTTGTGATAATTTTCCTGTTATGTAATCATTGTTTAACATAATAAGACTTACAAAATTCAAATTAATAATCCATCAGGAATAGTCTAAAGAATAAACATGTGCATTATACACCCACAGTAATGTGCCCTTTTGACAAAATTGGTGTTAATCCATTTAATCATACTTTCACCTAGCAGAGTGCTTTGATTCAAATTCTGCATCTTACCTACAACACCTGTGCTTCACGTTCTCCAGCTCTTAGTCCCTGGCTCAGTATAGTAGTAGGAGAAGGTGGAAACCATCATTATATTCCCTTTCATGTGATTTTTCCCCCCCCATTTTTACTCACCTTTGTAACCTATGGGAAATCTAGGAATAGACTAGACTTGAGCTTTCATAGTTTATTTTTAAAGGTGTGATCATTTTAGCAAAATGATCGGTCATATCATTTCCCCGTGATCTTTCTGCTGCCTGGTTCATCTATAAATGACAGCAATGGCGATGATGATGATGATGATGATGATGATGATGATGATGATGATGATGATGATGATGGTATCTACTCCAAAGATGGCTGGTGGATTGATGTGATGAATTCCCGGAGTGGTATTTTATTATGATCAGTGCCCAGTAATTGAAAGGTATGATGTTTGACATTACTATTAAGAATTTTTTTAATTTTAAAGTCCTCTCTCTCTCTCTCTCTTTTTTGCACATAATACTAAATTTGTTCCTTCCCTCTGTCTCTCCAATTCCCTCCCTGTAGAGCATCTCTTTCATGAGATGAAGGTGGAATCTGACCCACAAGGACGTGTTCAGGTTTCTCAGTCATTCTGTTTGGTTTCTCATCAGCACAGAGGGTTGCTGAACTGAGAAACAAAACCACACCCTAGCTATGGGGCTGATAAAAGAGCTGGATCATGAAAATATTTTTTTTATGGGTAACTTTGGCAAACCCCCTGTTTAAAATAAAAACACCATGTATTTTGGACCTAGTGAATTAACAATGTTCTTTGAAATCAAAAGAATTTAATGTGACAAAGCAAGTGCCAAGTTAGGACACACTCGTAACTGAAATTATTTCAAGTCAGCTTAATTTCAGCAGTTTTTTTTTTCCCCCTTAAGATTAAAACAAAATGAAACAAAACAAAATGCTATGAAAGCCACCCGGAGCTTCAGCAGCAGGGCCCTTTCCAGGGTCCCCAGCTCTCCCATTTCTTGTCCTGGCACTTCTTCAGTCAGTTCTTCATAAACCAGATGTGCCAAACCACTTGGTACATGCATCCCCAGCATTCCACTATCTGATTTCCATGAATTTCCAGGTCCTTGTATGCACTTGTATCAGGACTTATGCTCTAATTTGTTTTTGTTTTTTTTCTTTTTGGCCTTATTAATTTCCTAAACCACTAAATCTTCCCTAAAGTTTCACTAGTTAGAGATAAATCTTCAGCCTAACAGAGTGTGTGAACAAAGACTTATTGTGAAATATACTTCCAAAGAACATTCATCACTGAGGGGCCTCTCATGGCCCTTCCAGAGTGAGGAGAACTACTCGAAGCACTAAGCAGGGAGAGAAGGGGAAGGGAGATCTCCATAAGGAAGGAGTACCCAGGCACTGGCTTTCTAGGCCCTGGCAGCCCTTTGCATGTGTCAAGGGCTACATTTCATAAAACTACCAGTAGATGACCCTAGATCCTGCTGAGAGGTGAAGACACTTTAGTATTGAATAGGTATGATTGAATGACATTTGCAAATTTCTTTCTAATTAGTCCATTTTTTCTCCTTGCTAGTACTTTTGATCAGTGTAAGTTATAAGCAAGTTTGCAGCTCCAGAGATGATGGGGCAACACTTGAGAAGAAAACCTACACTCTGAAGATATTAGTAATAAATGTAAAGATCGAGCCTCATTTTACACCTTTGTTATAATAAATCTCAATAGTTTACTATGAATGAACTTGAATCTTTGCTGCATAGATTCATGACAGGCATGTTGTGCTTATTTACTTAATGATTAAGAATTTATTAAGCACCTACTCAGTACTGGCACTCTGCCAGGCAAGGGACACACAAAGACATAAAAATACTCAGCTATTGTCTGTCTAAAAGAGAAATTTAGCAATTTCTCCAATGACATGGATAACATGGAAGAGCTATAGAACATGAAGTTGTGCAAACATAATTTTGCCAGAGATAGAAAAAGTCAGGAAGACTAATCTAAATCCAGCTAAGTCTATTTGGGGATCCATATTCTTATTACTCCTGGATGCCCTCACATCCTCCTGTCATATACTGGCTGTTATAGTTCAATGTACATTGGATGTACCTGGCAAACGCTACAAATGTCCTCCGAGAGCCCCACTCCGAGAACTGCAAATTATACTAATTTGGAGATGAGCCTGGGAAATCTTGTTACTTTTGATGCACAGGCTGTCCAGGGGGTTCTGCTTGGAGTTGTTCTCAGCTTGCCTTTTGCTGAGCACTGTCAGAGCATTGAAAGTCCTACTTGCATCTTTTACTAAGCACTGGTCTCAGGCCTTTACTAGTTGAATCCTTATAGCAAATACTGTAGCTACTGATATATTTATAAAGGTTATTGCTTCTGTGCTTCAGCTCAGGAAAGATAGGCTGAAATCAGAAGTGCCTGCTTTGTGCATGAGCGGAGCAGGCAGAGAGAGCATCTGGCCTTGGTGACAAGACCTCTCTTCTCTGTGGAGAAGTCCAAAACTGCATTCCTCATGCACTGCTGTTCTGCTTTGAGGTCCAGGTCCTGCCTGGTTCTGACTCTGAAATCTTGTGTTTCCTGGGGACCACAAACACACAAGTATAGAGGAAGAAAGTGATGTGAGATGTGCTCTCGTGAGAACTCTCAGCAGTGGGTTAGGCTGAGAAAAATACAAGCCCAAACCCAGGCAGTTTAGCATGCACAGACTGCTTTGCAAGACTCATGTCATTGCTAAGGTATAGCTGTGAAGCACTACTCTAGAATGTGTGTATCAAGAAATAAAACAATGGGCAAAACCTTAAAGAGCTTGACAGCTTTGGGGTTAAGCTATTTCCTTTCTAAAAGAAATAGAAATCTGTAGTCTTCATCCTATTACGCCAACTTCCTTTCATAGGCTTATTCCTCTTCCTCTGCTCTTCTATTTTCTTACCTCTTTCCTCTCCTACCTCCATGTCTCACTTTTTACTTGTTGCTGGAACAAAATACTCAACACACCAAATTAAGGAAAGAAAGGCTTACTTAGCTCACAGTTTGTGGAGGTTTCAGTCTATACTTTGCTGGCTCCCAGGCAAAGTGGCACAAGGCAAAAGAGCAGCAGTTCATGCAGCAGAAAACATCAAAGAGCAAAGGGAAGGGCAGCAGCTATGGCTTCTAGCCACCCTCTCTCCTCTCTTTATATTATGAATAAGCTACCCCGGGGCTGGGTGTAGAACTCACACAATGTCCATGCCCTCCTCTTGCACAGGATGAGGATGTTTACAACTAAGTATCCTGGCTCTCTGCTGAGTCACTTAATTAAACTTCTAAGCTTCTCAAGATGACACAATGTATCAACCAGTACACCCCACTTTAGAATTGTTTTTCTCTTGCTAATAAAAATATAAAATAATTCATTTTTAAATAAACCAGGAATATAAAATTAAATCTTTTTAAAATTTCAACTTGTGGAACTGTCCCAATACCAAACTGGAAAAGACTTTCCTTTGAACAGGGTCTCCTTTTAATTAATAACAGTAATTATTTTTTTAAAAGACCATTTG
>PVKN010016224.1:0-18003 GCA_004027915.1 Capromys pilorides
CAGCCCCAAAAGGGAAGTAAGGGAACCTAACTGTTAAGCAAACTCTGAGGTCTGATCGCCTGGCTTGGGGCTCGACTCCCCCACTTAGCTGTATGACCTTGAGAGGTTGACCTGGCTCCTTGAGGAGGGTTAGCAGCCCGTCTGTCCACATGGTTGCCATGAAGAGTCAATATGGAGATCTCAGAACAGGGCCTATCTGTGGAACGGCTTGACCATTGGGAGCTGTGACTGTTCTTTTTGAGAAGGGAAACTGAGACTCAGAGAAGTCAAATTATTTACTCAGGGCCAACTGCAAAGTAGATGAGCAAAGGGCTAAACCCAAGGCAGGCTGGCTCCGAGTTCTTTCTCAGCCATGTGCATCACCAGCTGATGGCCAGTTGCACCCCGGGACCCATCTCAGGCCTTTCTGAGAGCTCTCCCAGGGCCTTCCTGCTTCTTCGTGCTCCCTGGCACCTAGCAGACTGTGGTTTGGGTGATAGATGCCCGGCTTGCTGCCACCGCTGTCCTGTGCCTGTGAACCATCGGGGTCCTGGGGGCTGATCGCTGCCTCCGTGTATTTCTTTCTTCTCACTGCCCGCCCCCAGGTCTGTCTCCTGCCCTTGGAGAGTGTGCTGTAAGAATGCCACGCAGTGTACAGCTCGCAGAGCAATGTGAGTATTCCAGGGAGGCGTGGTTCCCTGCTGCAGGTATGGGCCAGCCAGCTTGGGAGCCAAAGGCGGCCCTTTGGGCTTTTGTCCAAAGTGCAAACAAACTCGCAGGCACTACTTTATTTTTAGGTTGTGAATTATTCAAAAAATAACATTCCAGGTCTCCATAACCTTGATTGTTTGGGTTTTCCTCAGGTTCATAAGGTAATGTTTTGAAATATTATAAGAAAATGCAGGCCTGGGGGAGAAAGCACTGCGAGAGAGGAGCGCGGGGGAGGGAAATTTTCTTCTTGATGGCAAGCAGGAAGGAGGGGGAGATCTTGGAACACTGCTGGGCCTTGTCATGTTTTGGGCCCCGTTCAACCTGATCTGGTTTGGCTGAACATCTGAATGTGGGGGTGTGGAGGTGTTTCTTTGAGTTAGACTTTATTGCATAGGGAACTTGTAGGAGAAATTCCATTTTCATGAATTTCAAAAGCCTCTGCCTTTCCCTTTCTCCCTCTCTCCCTCCTTCCCTCTCTTCCTCCCTTTCTCTCCCCGCCAGCCCCCTTTTCTCCTCCTTTCCTCCTCTCTCCAGTACTATACTGAAGATGAAACCAGAGCCTACGCACTGGGCTGCACTCCCAGTTCTTCTCTTTCTTTCTTTCTTTCTTTCTTTCTTTCTTTCTTTCTTTCTTTCTTTCTCTTTTTTTGTATTTTAGTAAGATCTACAAAGTTTCACTACGTAGATCAGACTCCCAAGAGCTGAGATTACAGGCATGTGCCACCATGCCCAGTCTCAGTCACTGTCTCAGCATGCCCCAGGGCCTGGGCCATCCCAGTCCTTTTTAAATTTTTGTTTTGAGACAGGATCTCAGCTTGAATTTGGAGCCCTCCTGCCTCAGAGTTCCAGAGTGCTGGGATTACATGCATGTGCTACAATGCCCAACCTCTCCTTCTCTTTTTTACTTGGTGTTCTAGTGTTTTGTTAGAAGTACAGTAGTGAAACAAGGGCAGTGACTCTGGACTCGGAGAACTTGGTCACTGCCCAGGACATCCGCTGTGCTCCTGTGCTCCTTGGAACTTCTTTAAAAAGAGGGAATGATTCAGGGACGCTGCTCCACACGTAAGGTGGTAGCTTCTTAACATCTTGTCCAGGGCTACCCTTGTCAAGAGTCAGCACCAGGTACAATTTAATAATTTAGTGTCACTCATGGATTCTTCTAGTGAGGGAGCCTTCCCGAATGGGGCTGGGCCTTCTCACTGCAGGCACGATCTTAGTTAAATCAATTACTACTTTGTTCTCTCAAATGGGAACCCATTACTAAAACCTTCTAAACATATTTATTTTATGGTGTCAGGGATCAAACTTAAGGCCTTGCATATGTTAGGCAATTGCTCTATTACTGAGAGACTTTTATTTTTTAGTCTACTTTTTTGTTTTTTGAGACAAAAAAACCCACTCTGTTGTTCAGGCAGGCCTTGAGCATACTGTGTAGCCCAGGCTGACCTTGAGCTTGTGGTGGTCCTCCTGCCTCAGCCTCCTGAGTGCTGGTACTACCGGTGGACCCCACTGGGCCAGGCCTATGCCAACACACTTTCTGACATAGTTAACCATAGTTGCAAAAATATAAATTAGGAGAAAACTTTTTAAAGCATTACCTGATTCAATATAGCTTTTCATTTTTAGAAACTTTTTTGTTAGGGAATTTTCAACCATACACCTGGAAATAGAGTAGTACAATAGATCTCCATCTCCCCAATACCAATTTCAACAACTATGAATCCCTGGACAGCCTAGTTCTGTGCTTCTCCCTCACGCTTGCGTCTTCCATGTTACTTTGAAGCAAACTCCAGACACCATTTCGTTTTTTTCTTTGAGTATTTCAGTGTGTTCCTCTGCAAGATAAGGGTCATTTTCCCTCAGCATTTATTAGGAATGAAATTGGACGCATATAGCAGAGTTGAAAGCTTCGTGCCTAATCAGCTCTACTGTTTTGTCCTGTGTCTGTCCGTCTGTCTTTCCATCCATCAAGTCATCCTGTTTACTTTTTCTTTTCTTTTTAAACAGGGTGTTTTACTATATAGCCGAGGCTGGCCTCAAATTCAGTGATCCTCCTGCCTCAGCTTCTCAAGTGCTAGGGTTACAAATATGTGCCGCCATGCCAGGTTGGCCATCCTGTTTTCTTTTCTTTCATTTTTTTGTCTTTTTGTTTGGTGGTTCCAGGGATCGAACTCAGGACCTTGTGCTTGCCAGGCAAGCACTTCTTCCACTGAGCTGTCTCCCCATCCCCACATCCTGTTTTCTAAAACACACTTCAAAGTAACTTGCAGCTATATGGACACTTCCTGTGAGCACTTCAGCATATTTATCACAGGCTAGAATTTAATATCTGTCTATAGCTTTGTCCTCCACTGGATATAACATTCACATCAACAAAATCTGCAACCTGAAGTACATAGTGGCTGCATTTTGACGTATGTAACCCAAACTCTTACCAAGAAACAGCGCGTTGCTATCACCACAAATTCCCTTCGGCCTCTTCTTAGTTAATCCTTTCCAGGGGCTGTCTCCATCCTGGCGTTTTCCCAGACTTGCGACACTGGGCCCAGTGACACAGGCCCTGTAATCCCAGCACTTATGAGCCTGAGGCAGGAGTATTGTTGGGCGTTCAAGGCCAGCCTGAACTACATAGTGAGACCCTGTCTCAAACACACACACACACACACACATACACACACACACACACACACTGCTTTTGAGAATTTATCTTGTCCGTCATCCCTGACAATCAAAGGTGTACACATAATATAACTTTTATTTTTATTATTAGTAATGTTTGGTTCCATAGTTACATTCCCAAGCCCTTACATTTCTTGATTTATTCCCCAATGTCCTTCAAAATGTTGTCAGCTCACCGCTCCAGCCAGAGCAATTCCCTGTGCAGTGTGTGTAAGATTTTGTTTGAGCAGAGGGGTCTATTGCTAAAGTGAGTTCAAAAACCACTGCTCTAGTCCTTGTGGCTCTGAGTCTAATTGCAGCCAAAGCCCTCTTTAACTACTCTATAACACCCTGGGCCATTGAGTGGATCCAGAATGATTTTGGTCGTAAGAGCTATCCGCTTAATATTTCCTTAAGAAGTCTAAAGGCTGAAAGGTTTGTTTGGGAGCAGAGCCAAGAACTATTCCTTTCCAATGATCTCTTCATACCCCATGTCTGGCCAATAGCGCTCCAAACTGGTGGTAGTGTGCCCCAGCAAATGCACATTCTGGGAGGCTGAGGCAAGAGGATCCCAAGTTCAAGCTCGGCCTGGGAACTTGGTGACTTAGACCTTGTCTCAAAGTAAAAAGCGCTGGAAATGCAGCTCAGTGAGAAGGTCCTGGGTTTAGTTCCCAGTATTAGGAAAGCCACAACCAACCGAACTAAAACTACCAAATTTAAAAATCTTCCTCAAATAGCAATCAATAAGGCAATTTATACCCTTTTCTTAAAGTACCACTGTCCTGTGCAATCCAGAGGCAAAAGGCCAGCACATGCTCTGAAATGCCAGTGAGACTGAAGCGGCTGCTGTCCCCTGGGCAGGAGCCACCCCTGCCATGGAGCTTGCCCATCTGCCTGTCTGGTTCCCCTCCCCTCCCTGTACATGTCTCTCTCTCCAGGTCCTTGCCAACTCTGAAGTGATGCTTCGTTTCCCTGTGCTCTGCTCAATCTACCCTCACCAGAATTTTTGGGGGGCACATAGCTGATCTCTGTAAGGGTTTAGAAATTTGTGAGAGATTCATATTGAAGAAATGCAAAAAGTCTTTAAAATTTCTAATTCTGACCCGCCACCCACTTCCACAGTGCTGAAGCCAAGTGTTGTAGAACCAGGCTGCAGCCTGGTGGTTCTTCCCGCCCAGAGCTTGGGTCTGCTGCGCATTGCGGGCGTGCTGTCTTCTCTCTCCTTCCTCCAACACCGTTGCTTCCTTATGAGCACCAGTTTCATTTTCTCTTTTCTTTCCTTGCCTTCTACCAAGCTGCCCTTACCCAGCAGGCTTCTCAAGACCATTTTTCTCATTACTGCCCTACACGAAACTGTAAGATTTTATATGTATGTATTTGAAGAATCCAGGAGATGTATTATATCTGTATACCAAGAAATATATTTATGTAGAAAGTATGCAATACATAAGTGTATTTACATACAAATGCATGTATGCATATAAAATATGCACTGCCAATATTAAGATTATCTGTAGAACGATTCTAAGATCTTGGCCTTATCTTTGGGTGGGATACTTAGCTTTTTGTGTTCTGTCTTTTCATTTGTAAAATGAAGACAGTGCCAACCTTTGTGAGAGCTTACGGTGATAATATGTGTGAAAGTATTTTGGAAACTAATTAACATTGGTGAAATCTAAATTTCCATCAACAGCTGAATGGGTGGAGGAGGGGTAAGAAAATATAATTATATGTATAGCATCTATCTATCTAACCATCCCATCCATAAAAATGTACTTTACCAACCAATATCTTGGAATGTTCCTGGGAAGTGGCAAATTCCCAGTGGTTATTTGTCAAATCCGAATCATTATTTTTGTTTACTGATTGTCTATTGATTTATAAATCCAGCCATTTCATTTCTTGTTCTGATTTATTTAATATTCTCAGCACAACCAAAGCTAGTTAAATTAGGAAGTGTAGGAAATAACTTTGTTATTAAGGTAAGTTCTAGGCAGAATTTGTGATGAGGACAGAAATGCAGTGGCAATGACCTTCTTTACAGCTGCGCATGTGACCATTTACTAAGCACCTATGGCAGTTAACAATGATGTAATATTTTATGCACATTGCCCCATTTATTACTTCATTGTTTAGGCATATTGCCATGATTCCATAAGGTTGTTAGAACTCTGACTATTTTATTGTTGAAGAAACTGAAGTTTAGAGAGATTGAAAAATGAACCTCAAGAGGCTGGGTGTAGTGGGTCCCACCTTTAACCCCAGCTCTTTGGGGGGCCTGGGGCAGGAGGACGGCAAGTTTGAGCCTAACCTCGGTAACTTAGAGACTTAGTGAGACCTTGTCCATTTCTTTTTTTAATTTAAAAACTTTGCTTAGTGCATGTTTGCAATTTATGCATCTTACAATCCTCTTGGGGAAGTGATTATGTGTATATAATACAGCTTATTGCTTTTTGGTTAAATCCCTTTGCCTCCCCCTCCCTCCTCCGGTGCCACTATCCCAATTTTCATTCTTCTTGGCATTAATCTGAGCTCACATGATGGCACATGATAGCGATCCTAACTGAGGTTATCAGGCCCCCGTGTGGCTCATCTCTATTTTCCTCATCCCCCCTGCACCCCTCCCCTTGGTCCTCCTCCCTTGCACCTTCTCTCCACCTTTCGTCACTCTCTTTGTTTGTATTTGGCCTCACTCAAATGAGACACTATACTATAGTTAAGCTTGTGTGGAGAGATCTGATATTTTATTTTATCTTTTGAGACTTTGTCTTAAAAAGTAAAAAAGGGGTGAAGAGGTGGCTCAGTTGTGTAGGTCCCAGGTTTAATCCATAGTACCAGCCTCCACTGAAAAAAGAAAAGAAGGAAAGAAAAAGTGCCTAGGGCTGTAAGTGGCAGAACTGGAAATTGATCCAAGCTTTGGGTTCAGAACTCTGTGTTGAGGATGTGGTGGTGCATGCCTCAGGAGGCTGAGGCAGGGGGATATTTACAAGTTAGAGACCAGCCTAGGCTACAAAGTGAGCCCAAGACCAGCCTGAACTGTATAGTGAGAGCCTATCTCAAAACGACAAAACAAAACCAAATCACTATGTTAAGAATTTAGGGTGACACTTGTCTGTTTGTACTTTTATTAAAAAAAGAAAAAACACCACAGATGGGGTAATTTATAAGGCAGTTCAACTTATCTCACACACCTGGAGAGCTGATAGGGCTCTCTGGCCTCATTGCACCCCAAGACAGGTACTATCTCCCGGCTACAGAACAGGGAGGTAGGGTGTTACAGAGCAAGGCTCTGCCCAGCCCATGAAAGGTGCACGTGCACCTGTACGCTGCACCAGGGGACCTAATGCCCAGATGCTGGCTCTCGCCAGGTGGATGTATGCAGAGACAGAGCATGTGCAGAGGGGGCTGGATGGTCAGACTGGCAGGAGAGCATGGGAAGGCAGGGAAGAGCAGCCCCAGAAATATCTAGAATGAGATCTCACTAGATGAGGAGTCTCTAGAGAGGTCATCAGGATGGGGCAAGTGTCCTTATGAAGCTTATACCCAGGCGGGAGTAGAGGGAGAATGGTGTGGGAACACAATGACAGCCAGCTTGAAGCTCAGGAGAGAGGCCTCAAAGGGATGTTTCCCTCACAGCTGCCGGAGGGCCTGCCCTCCTGCTGGTACCTCAGTGTTGGACCTCCAGCCCCCAGTGCTGTGAGGCCTCATGCTCGGGCTGTCCAGGCTGCCCAGCCTTTGCTGTCTTGTCACCCTCCTCATGTGGGAAGGAGCTGCTCTGGTTTGTAGTGTGGGTCAAAAGTACTCTGTTCTCCCCATCCTGGAGGCAGCCTTGTGGCTGGAGAGTAGTGGCTTCAGCTAAGCCAGACTCTGACTCCAATGCCTGTTGTCTGTCTCCTGTGTCTGGGGAACTTGAGCAAGTGCCAGGCCTGCAGACGAGGATGGCAGCCCCTCACTCTCCACCGAGTGACAGCCAGGACTTAAGGTTGTGGAAGGGACCCACCCATCTTCCCATTGCCCTGGTCCAGCCCAGGCCCGCAGTCAGCCTCTTGAAGGACACAGGGTACCTGCCTGTCAGGACCAGAAGATTCTACCTGAAGGAAAGGCATCTATGTGCACAAAAGGACAGGCACAGGCAGAACTCGTATTGGGGCTCAGTGCTGTCAAGCTGGGTTCATCCAGGTTCTCTTCTGACTCCTACCGTCAGGATAGAACTGAGGGCCAAAGAAGTATGGGGGAGACAAGGCCACTCAGAATAGGGGACTCGCCAGCGAGCTGCAGTTATGGTCCCTCCTGTTCCTTGCCCCTTTCTCTTATCCTCGCTTCTCTCTCTCCTTCCATGTGGCCCCCTGTTCCTACAAATTGGTCATCTGCTCTGTGCCTGACATAGATGCTGGAGATAAGACAGACACACTGAGGGAGTGGACAGCAATGTGAACACAGCACACTGTGAAGGAATAAGAGAGCGGGCTGTGGTCCGGGCTGCTGGGCACTCACCAGGGCCAGGCCCTCCGACTTCTCCCCCATCCCTGAGGACCTGCTCTCGGCTTACTGCTCTGATGGTGCTGTCTTGAGCATCTTCATGCTGTTTTCTTCCTTGTCTTTCTGAACTTTCCTGCTGCTGCTGGAGCAGGGATGGTGGGCAGAACAACGGTACTTGCCTCACAGAAGCACGAATCAGCAGAGAGGTAGCTGACTTTTTTTTTTTTTTATTGTTGCCAGTTATTAAATAACAAACAGGGAAGAGGGGGAGGAGTTTCTCTGAAGAGTTTGAAATAAGTACAAAGCCTCCTTCTTTCTCTGCTGGATTTCAGTGTGTGGTGCTGCCTGAAGGTTGGGACGGGCATGGTATTTGAAGGCCTTGCCTGTCTGTGCACAACTCCTTTGAGGGTGCAGAGAACTTCAAGGAGGGTCAGGATACCCATGAGGCATTGAGTTTTGCCTTTTCTAGTTGTCACATACAAGTTTTGTGAAGAAACCATTTTTGTGTTTTTAAGGAGTGCGTTGAACTCCACAAACAGTCAGTGAGAACCTGAGGTGATCACAAGAGACACAGAGGTGTCTCCTCACCCCACACACAGTGTCTCCTCACTCAAGGTGCCTCAGGCACTTGCCAGGGTGGTGGTAGGCTGTGGTTTGGGAGAAGGTGAAAGCTTTTCTGTAGATAGACCCATAGCATATGTCGAAAAAAGGAATTCATGATGGGGGTAAAAAAACCCCAAAAAACTGGCTTTCCAAAAATACTTGAAAATGCTTCTTCATTTGTCACAATGAAGGGAGACATGATATGTTTCTTTTGGAAACAGTGAGTCTGGTCTGGTTGTTTTTGCAGTTTGCATTTCAAGCAAACACTTCTAGAATACTGGGTGTGAACTGTATGCTGCAAACTTTAACCCAGAGGTACCTTGAATCTCTGTTGTGGCATGTTGCACTGTTGTTTCAGGAACTTCCTCTGTCCATTGAATAGAGTAGGGAAACACAGAAGACTCGCGAGACTCTTACAGGCATGTGCTCATTGTAGGGGAAACAAACACCAACTGAGTTTATTACCTGTAGAGGTATATTCTCTTGCGCGTCACAGGTGTATGTGTTCTCCATAGTTTTCTATTAATTGTTTATATTTGTGAGGGGCGTGGTATTTTTGTCCTCCTCCTCTAGATAAATTGAGCTCCATACCATAAAGGAAGAAAAAATTACTAGACAGGTTGAAAGGGAAGCACATTCATACAATTATAGAAATCACGTTAGCAAAAAAAAAAAATGATGTCTTCAAGAAACTCCACCCCTCCTCTGGGTGGAGAAACAATTAGAGAACAATAGGAGACAGTATATAATCAAGTGCTAAATTGTGTGCGGAGGATAATGAGCACTACAGGGATTCAGAGTGAGGCAGCATAAGGCTATAGAGCAATTCTGTGTTGTGTGCCAGGGATTCCTCTTCTAGGAAGAGATGGCTGCATTTGCTTTGAGAGTTGACAGGAGACACATTTGGCCCACATTGTGAATCTGTCATTAATGGGCAAGATCACGTCTTCTGGCGCATTGATTCTGTATCAGTTACAAGGGAATCTGGATAAATGGGATGTGGAAACCAGCCTCCAGCAGCAAGTCCTCCTGCTGTCCCAGTGAACAAGTGACAAGATGGCGTCGGTATGACAAGCACTGGCTTCAGTCTCCCTGACAACAATTTCCGACGAGTGGAAAGCCATGAAGAGGTGGAGCTCTACAGTGATAGCCTACATTTTCCAAGGGATAAATCTTTTCTGCTACAGAGGTTGGCAGCTGAATTTTGGGTCTCCTGGCTTCCCTCCTCCACGCTTTTCACAGAGCAACTCAAAGGCTAGCAGTGGCTGGTGGGGTTGTAAACAGTTCTCATCCAGTGTGAGATGGTGGGGAAATCTCTCCTGATTTATAATGAGACATCACCTTCTCAGCGTGAAGGGTTAGCATCAGTCAGGCTGTGAATGCGGGCTGCTTTCAGCTTTTCCCCAGGAAGTGCGGATTTTGAAGGATTCTGACATATCCGAAGTTTTGACATGCTTACATCCTGAAAGAGACATTCTCTGTGAGGTAAATATGGACCATTTTCTCTGACAGATGCTGGTGTACACAAAAAGCTGCAGGAGAGGAAAGCCAGCCTGAGTAATCAGTTTGAATCCATATTCAAGCTCCAATCAAAGATGCTATAAATCAAGGCCTGTTTACGCTTCTGTCACCGGACTATTGTGGGAAACATGGTGGGCGTTTGTCAGTCCTGGGTTGTAATGATCATAACCCTCAGAAGACTGACCCCTAACTTTTTATTCTTTTATTTTTTTGCTTTGGTTTTGTTCTTGTCTTTAATAAGTGTGGCTTTATTATGATGATCCAGTTTTACTTCTTTGCACTTCTAAGATTAAACCCATGATGTCAACAAGCAAGCACTGCACGGCTAAGCTATATCCACAGCCCTATGACCAGATTTTAATGTGTGTTTTAAAAAAATTAAGTTCTTTTTGTAAGGAATTATTTTCTACTTCATCCGGTAAAGACATTATGAATAAAACAATATTTCATATTCATTGCGCACAAAAACATTTCTGTTTTTTGTATCAGGGCCTCAATTTAGTCCCTGAGTGGAATTTGGCGATGAAAGGGCAACTTGTCATTAAGACCCCCCAGTTCCACCCACTTTGGCAATCAAAGTAGCGAACATTAGCTGGCAACTGAACTAAAAATAACAATAGCTAATATTTCCTGAGCCTTTACCATGTGCAGATGCTATGGTAAGCCAATTATGTGTCATTTTCCCATCATCCTTACAACCATTATGCTCCTCATTTTGCAGATGCAGAAGCAAGACATAAAATATATGAATTGGCCCCAAGTTAGAGCAGTAAGAGAGGAGCAGAGCTGGGCTTATCCTAGGCAATTTAATGCCAAAACTATGCGCTTCACCATTGAGCTGTTCCACACAACAGTTTCATTTGGCAGATTTTGATGTGCTGTGGAAAAAATTCTTATAGATCTGGGCATGGTTGAAAGCAGGACAAATAGGCTCAGAGATCTGAGGGCAGCCTAGAGCTTCACTGAGAGGCATGCTGACTGAGTCAAGGCAGATTTTTCTTGAGATGGACTGTGTTAAGTGGTTTGCTTGCCTTCAAGGTAATAAACGCATGGATTGAATTTTTCATCACCCAAGAATTTGAGCAGCTTCTAGCTGGTCTGGGTGATGGATATTACTTAGCTTAAGGAAACCTTCTGTAAGAGAGAAAAAGGAAAAATGGAAGAATTTTTTTTTTTAATGCAAGAAATTTAAAAAATGGAAGTGTGGGTTGGATAACAGCTTTTAATTACTCTTTCCAGGTTGCGAACTCACCTGCTTAACTTGGCTTACACAGGCAGAAATGGCTACTCATGGTTGAGCCAATAAAGACGTGCCACTACGGCAAGAGTCCGATCTGCCCAGTTAGCATCTGGCTGGGTTTGTGTGCCCTCCTCATCCCCACAGAGGCCCTAACACCTTGTCTTTTCTATAAACATAAGCAACGTTCCATGCCTTTCCTCCTTGCTAAGTAAAAAACACTGAGTTCTGATTTCCTTTCAGTGAATGTAAAACAGAAATTTCCCTTAAGGACGCCAATGAAAGAGGTAGAAATATTATTTAATACATTATATTCCTGGAAAGGTTGCTACTGATTTTTATTAGATATAGGCTGAATTCTTTAAGCACATTTTTTATTTCTCATACAAGATTGGATCTGTTAAACAGTGTTTACTTTTATAGTCTTTAAAGTACTTGCATGGCCTGTCATGGGAGAGTGTGAAACTCATGTCCAAGGAATTTGTCTTAATTCTAGTGCAGTCTAACCACACCCAGGAAAGATTTAATGCTATCTTGCTGGCCTAGACAGTCCTTGAAATAGCTGAAGTCAAAACTAGTTTTTTAAAAAAAGAGTACAGGGAGGAAAAAAAAGGTCAAAGCTCCTCACAATGAGGTGGCCAATTAACTGAGGCAAAAAGAAAGTCTTCAGGTGCTTTTTTTGCACTAACTTCTTTTCAAGCAGAATCAGAACTGGAGTCTTGAGTTCCGTTCTGACAAATGTGAGCTCTCGCTGTGATTGGTTGATTTTGCATGGCTTGTTCAGGATGCTTGAGGGTTCTTGCCACACCAAACCCAGAGTCTGGTGGGCAGTGTGAAGGGAAACTCTAAGTCCATCGCTTTATTTGGTGCCCTGCCCAATCCTGAATGACAGTGAGATGACTTTCTTGAACTTGTTGGAACTGTATTGTCAATAAAAATGTCAGTACAGGAGTAGACACCTCATCAGGGCCCGTGTTGCTTCATTTGCAAGGGGAGTCGCTAGAGACCTTGGAGAAAGACCCCTGGCAGGTACTACTGTTCTTTCAACAGACGAGAACTCTCCCTGAGGCATTTCCCAGAAAGGGCCCTTTGCCACCTTCATCCAAGGGTTGCTGGGGAAGCTTATGTTCAGGCAATAACTTGCTGCTGTCTGGCTTTATTTTCCTGTCTATAGAACTGAATCAGCTTTAATCTTGGAGAAATTCCTGGTTAATACTAAAAAGCAATCAGTTGCTTCAAACTGTTGGTTTGAACTCCCACTTCACTCAATATCTCTTCCAATTATGTTATTTTTCCAGGCCTAGAATGAAACCAGGTCTGTGAATCATTCATTAAATGTTGATTGGGCACTAATTAGGTTGAAGTACTTGTAGAGAATTAAAGATGGCTGTAAATACTTTCATATTCCTTCCATTGAGAAGTAGGACCTTTGCCCCCTTTCTCTGAATCTAGCAAGGCCTGAGGCCTCCTTGGATAGACAGAGTATAGAAGAAGTGCTGCTGTTTCAGTTTAGGAGCTCAGGCCTCAAGAAAGCAACCTTTGCTTCCCACCCGCTGGAACATTCTTTGGGACCTTGACTAGTCCGAGGTTTATGCTGGAGCCACCACGGGTGCACACTCCGCTCCACAGACTCTGCTGAGCCCCACCTTCTGACCTGCCCTGTTGAAGTGTCAGACATGCGATTCAAGCCTTGTGGAGCTCTCCTTTCAGATGAGCTCCGCTGACAGCCAAATACTTTCACTGTGTGGACAGAAGCCTCACCCAGCTGAGCCCAACCCAAATTTCCAGGGCACGTGGATCGTGTGGTAGAATAGTTGCTCTTGTAAGCCACCTGCCAGCCACCATTAGTGTAACTGTTTTGCAAAAATCTGAATTGTCATGCTGCTTTGAGCAACGAAAGTGGCAAATGCACCAATATGGATAAAGAGCTTACTACAGTGTTACTTACATATAGTAAACACTCAGCTAGAGGTAGCTTCCATAAGGATCACCGTAACATTTCAACTACTCTTAGCTTTTCCCACGTCACTGCCAGAATCTGCCTCCCTGGCGCAGAGATGGGTTTGATACAGCAGATGCTGTGAACTGCCCATCCAGTATCAAGCTCTGTCTTCTTTTTTCAGCAGCAGAATTTTTGAGAACTCACTGGGTGTATGGTGGAACAGACTAAAGACTATCGTTCTCTGGCCTCCCAGGCAGCTGGGTGAGGCCATGGCACTTAGGCAGAAGAGGTTATATGCCATCCCATGAAGTGTCTTTAGGGAGAATTAGGCCCTTCTTCTCCATCATGCCGCCTGGGATGTAAAGATGCTACCCAGAGGCCCATCTAGTCAAGCCGGAAAGGGGTAAGGTAGGATCCTGATATACTCCCCAGTCCTGGATTCCCATCTCTGGATTTTTATGTGAGAAGAAAAAAAAATTGTGACTGTGAAGTTGTCTTAATTTTTGATCAAATGTAGCTTTCCATAAGTTGAACTACATCCCCTACTGTAGAGTTGGGTGCAGACCAATGACAAGGAGTGAAATGTGGCTCCCACTTTCCTGGTGTCAGAGTCTTTCAGGATAGGATCTGAGTGAATAGAATAATAAAGGGCGTAGGATAGACAGAACAAATACTCATTTCACATTTTCTATATCTAGGGAAACCTTTCACTCATTATCTTAGTTTGTCTTTACAGTGGACCTATGAAATAATAAAAGTTAAATCCACTTTAGAGAAGAGGAAAGATGGAGAAAGGTCAGGTCATTTGGTTAAGGTCCTGCTAGTAAGAAAGAAACCCCAGATCTTCTTCTCTGGACCCATTCCTTTCCCTTTTCTGCTACTCTATGTTCCATTGCTATTGAGATTCAAGTAATGAGATGACTCACATTGGACTTTGCGAGATGCAGAATGGGAGCAAGAGGATTCCAGAGGAGGGGAAGCAGGGGCAGAAGTGGTCCCATGTAGGCATGGCACATTGGGGACAGAGATGGCACAGAAGAGGCTGGGTAGGTGGGTGGGATCTGCTTGTCAAAGGCTCTGAGCTTGGGTTGGTACTAGCCAGGAGAGGAGTAGGAAAGGAAAGGCAGCGATTCCCAAAACCCCACCAGGCGGTGATCTCATCTTGCGTCACCATCCTCTTCACAGCAGCAGCCAGGGTGCTTGAAGTGGGGAAGGTCTTGATTGTCAACAACAAGAGGAACAGTCCAGCCTCTGAAAATGGTGGTGCAGTTCCTCTGCTTACCTTAAGCTTTGTAGGTGGTAAGGAGAGGATGCTTTCAGAGAGGAGCCCTCATGTTTTCTATCACCGTTGGCATCTGACTCTTGTGGCTCATGGATGTTCATGATGAACAAGTCTACTTTTCACTTGTGCAGCGACTCAGTTGCACATTTTCTTGATCTTAAAACCATGTAGTTTCTGATGAATTCGTGTTATTCTGTTTCCATGTGAAAGATAAACTAAGTGGGTCCTTTTTTCTTTCCAAAAGAATTCTATACTTTACTAAGTGATTCACAATATAGTCCTCTAAATAAAAGACCTTCTTTCATATTTACAGTGTGATTCTCTTTACAATAATGTGGTGAACACACAGCTTTCCAGAGCTCGTATAAACATCAGCTCTTGCACTTAGTGCATTGGGCTTAGCAGGCAGCAAGTCGGCCTGGTAGTCCACCTGTAATGCAGCCCAGTTTTATTGCTTTCCTCGGTTTTATTTTCCCATTCAGAAAGAACATGGCTCAGACAGATGTGCTAGAGGAAATGTTCCAGGAAATCCCATGCAGAGTGCAATCAATCACCACTAATGCTCATGAGGATCAAAGCTACTTGAAGAAATATAGCTTCTTATGGATGGACGATAACATTGAATTCATGAAGCAGTTACTGCTCCACGGGTGACTTCTTGGTGCTGAGGCCCTAGAACTGGATGCAGGATCTGCGTGCCAGGGCTCCAAACTGCTATCAGCACACTTTAAAGAACAAGTATTGAATTTTAGCTGCATCTGGCATTGTCTTTTTCAGCTCCAAGGATAGCTGCTGTTAAATTCTAAAATATTTTGAGATGGAAAGCTCTTCCCTTGGAGAGACTTTTTTTTAAAAGATTAACATCTATGACATGTTATGTGCAGAAGCTGATAACCTAAAAAATGAGAAGATGCTTAGTGGTGAGCTCCAGATTGATATTAAACCTAAAAAAAAATCAACGATGAGTGTTATTTTTAAAATTGAGGTTGATATTTAAGGGGCATCTCTTTAACCATGTAACCTGTAGGTAGAATAATTTGAATCTGATTGTGAAAGGAAATTAAAATAACACAAATCATTTGATGAAACCATCCTTGTAGAATTCTAATTTAACTCAAATAATAAGTATTTTAATAGTCTTCCTGTGTGCTTATTTTTAGTCTTGTATTCTATAAGTTACAAGAGAGTTGCTTTCATGCATGTGAAATGTAATTCTCTTCTTGTAAAAACTTGACACAATGCTTATCCTTTAGATTGTATCGCACTTACGTGTTCATTAATATAATTAAAACATGTAGCTTCCCCCAAGTTTTCATGGCCTCAGCCCTAATTAGAGCCTGGCATTTTCACACACTGCATGTTAGTATAACTGAACAATTTGTCGATGAAATGAAAAAAGATTGAGCCAGAGAAAGGCAATGGAAGTTTCAGCCCATTGGCCACTGACTGGGGAGCTATGGGCAGCCAGACAGGACAAGAAAATGGCACTTTAAGTCTCCACTTTTCGTTTGTCAGTCCTGAGGATTGAACGCAGGGCCTGAAGTGTGTTCACAGGTGCTCAGCCATTGAGCTATATCCCCATTCCAAGTCTCTGTGGTTGCAATTAGTCAACTAAACCTTAGGAGATCTGTATGGATGTAAGTGACATGCACTTGACAAAGGGGGGACTATCTCTGAGAGATAAGAGGTATCTTTCTTCTTCAGTTGGGTCCCAAACCACAAATTAAAGGGACTCATGGTCTCCTAAGTATGGACTGTGTTTTTAAAGATTGGTAGTGGTGTAGTAGAAAAGTCTGGGAGCTTGGAAGGGGCAATCAGAGGTTCTGACTTTTGCTGAGAAACTTCCAGCCCCGCAGTACATGAGTGGGTTAATCTAAGGGTATTTTCTCAAAGGGCTATTGCGGGGGCTTCAGTGTAACAATATAGAACCTGTCTTGATGTCATCAACCAATATACACTTGTTGCAATACAAGACACATCTTTTCAACATCAAAGGTTAGAAATAAAATGCACAAAGGAAGTGGTCAATAAAATAGACAAAGGTGAGTTAGTTAAATAGAGATAACTTGCCAAATTAAATGAAGTGTTGAAAGGTCGTTTTGTCCTATGTGGATTAATGTGGGAATATCTAAGGGAAAGGCATTGAGAACCCCCTACCTGGTTTGTGCTTTTGTACTCCTCTAGTTTCCCTGTGTGATAGAATTGTTACCCTAATTGTCAGTATTTATAAAACCAGTGGGGTTAAGTTCATGCCAATCTGGACATTTTCCATTTAAAAAATTTCACTTTGTATTTTAATAGCATTAAATGAAAACAATTTAGTAGACCAATTTGGCAGGCACTCATTTCTGATAAAAGCTGTGGCACAGCTCCTCTCCCTTTCCTCTCATATGGTAGGTAGTCCTACCAGATGCTTACTTTCTTTTAGACAAGGTCAATTTAAGGAGTAAAACAAAAGATCTTTGACCTCCTAGCCATGCAGAGGGAAAATTCTGTCAGGGATGCTGGAGGGAGTAGAGGCCACTGAGGGCAGGAGAAACCACAGGGGTTATGCAGGTGAGGAGGAAGCTAGGCAACATGGGGGACTTAGCCCCAGTCAAAGAAAGTTGTCAGGGTTACAGAGAGAGTTGCCTGTGAGACACCTAATTTCTCCTGAACAGTAAACACATCTGCACATAGGTCTGAAGTTGTTGGAAATCTCTATTGGAATGAGCAGATGTCTTTGGAAAAGCATTGCTGTCTGAGAAGTGGTGGCTACTACTCATGAGATGCCAAGACTACAAATGCTGCACTTTCTACCATGTGGTATCACCCCCACTCCCAGTCTTGAACGTGTTGCCGAGGCTCATGCCTGTTGCACAAAAATAAATTAGAGATAGAAAAGAAGTGCTAAATTCAGCTGGATATCCTATTTCGTGTCTGTACGATTGTCATTCACCTGTTTGTTTTATGTTTAATCTGCTTTGGTATCTGCAAATTAGGTAATTCTTTACTATATGTGTGTCACAACAATGGATCTGTCATAAGATCCATTAAATTATATACTTTTAAAATATTGGTTAAGATCTGCTTCTTAACTGTGGCATAGAGCATGTGAAGACTGGGGGAAAGTCAAAAAGGTCTGCGTTTGGGATCAGCAAACCCAAGTTTGCTAAGACTTGTAGGGAAGACCAGGGGTCTCTATGCACCTATCTGCTACCAGGTGTGGTCGTGAGACATTCATTTCATGTCGCTAGCCCCTCTGATACCATTATATTTTTCTTCTTTTGTTGCCAATAACTGCTCTCTCTCTCTTGCTCTCTCTCATGTCTATCTGTCTTATATCAATTTAAAATTTATCTTACAGGAAAATGCCCACAGGAAGGTAGAAGTTAATAGTAGACAAAGAACAGTAGCTCAAATAGCCAGAACGTCATAGACTTTTGTTTTCAGGAATTCAAGCTCTGTTCTCGAATCTGGAAATTGTATGTAAGAACTCAGTGTTTCTATATCTTTATTTCTTTTTATTTTGTTTGGTAAGCTTACAGTTTTTTCAGACTCCTAGGAGCAGAAGTTATGAGGCTGTGGAATTATAGGATTCCAAGTTGATAG
>PVKN010016225.1:0-17996 GCA_004027915.1 Capromys pilorides
GTGAGCCTCTAGAACAGCAGTGGCTGCTCCTGAGTGGAAAACCCAGACTGGGCGCTGGGCGCTGCTGCTGGAGCCGAGGGTGCTGGGGACCTCACTCGGGAGACCTGGCTTGCCTTGCCTGCCACAGCCCTTGGCGTTCTACTGGAGCACAGATGACCGTGGGCCTCAGAAATAGATGCCTGCGCGCCTTTGCGTCCGCGCTTGAAGTTCCGCTAACCACCGAATTCTCTGTCACTCAGCACTGCAGGAGCACCCCGTAGAGCCCGAGGGCACGCCCCTTAATCCCACACAGGTGTCAGACAAAGCCTCTTGGGTGGAGAACACTGTTCTGGCTGCCTGGCTCCCCCGCCCGCCCCGCGGGGAGCAGCCTGGGAGTCTGAGGCGAGGCGCAGGTGCGGGGGTGGATCCGCATCTCCGATGTTAATCTGCCCAACAGGTTTCGCCTCCCTCTCGGCCAGCGCGCACGCATGCGCGACCCCAGACACGCATGTACACGTAGGCAGGATCGACTGAGCAGCTGGGGCGGGGGCCCCGGTGTGGAAGACAGGCAGGCTGGACACCTCCCATGTGGGCATCAGAGGTTGACCACGGGAAGAGAATGGCACGGAATTGTAGAAAGCCGGGCCTTTGGGCCCGAGCCCTGTGGGAACGCCAGATCCTCGCTTTATTAATTGTGTGACTCAAAATACATGACTCAGCGTCTTACATCCTATGTTCTCATCCGCAAAGTGGGAAAAATAATAGTGCCCACCGCTGGGGTGAGCATCACAGGAGATGATTTAAACGTAGCGCTTAATAAATACTAGCTACAGTCATTTCATGGGCATCGGGAAGCGCGCACGGCGGCGAGCCAGGGTTCCCCGCAGTCGGTCAGGGGCCATCCGTGTGCGGGCGAATGCTGGCCGTGGTTGCGTTTTGTGTTCTTTATTGCTCTTATGCCACTGCGGTGGGAAGGCGGGCAGGCGTGGTGCTGTTGTGTCACACGGATACGCCCACTTCCTAAAGCACAGGCCTTATTACCGCTGCCTCTCCGCTCAGTACTGCCAAGTGGAGAACAACCGGCAGTATGCGTTGGTCTCCGCTTTCAAAAGCTCTCCGCTGCAAAGAGAGAAATGGCTGTACGTTGAAGTAGAGGCTGTGCAGGAGCACAAGCAGCCTAAGCTAGCTGGATCACGAAATGCTAGCGGGCCGCAGTGACCATAATCCTTGAGAAAACTCCGAGAAGGGAAAGGGCCAGCAGGGGCGGAATCAGTGGACCCCACATCTCGGGCCTAGTTGGCCCTGTGCCAGGGACCAAAGAGAGGCCCTGTTGAGAAGGAAGAGTAGCAAGCAATTCTTACTCCAGAGACCCAAGCACACGCAGCGCGCGGCTGGTTCTGCTCGTTGTCTACAAGACCTTACTACATCTTGGGGTCTGGTGAAACAGCTCACCCCAGTCACACAGCTGCAGTGGAGGGACTAGGTATACGAGTTTAGACTCGCTCTAAAGTCTTCTGTAAGCCACTGCACTGTACCTCTGTCCAAAGGAAGGAAATCGGATGGTGCAGGTTCAGTGTAAAGGACAGCAGAGGCAAAAGCAGGCGACCCGCCCTCCGCAGCAGGACACGGCGAAGGTCACTGCTGCCACGCATGCCAGTGATCACAGACAGCCTTACCCAGGCCTCCTACCGTGGATGCCGTGGCTCCTCTTCCACCTCTTGCCTGGAGGATCGATGGGTTTAAGGCTACCCTTCGAGGTGGAGCCCCAGTCACACAGCCACTCCCAAGTGCATGGGACGCTTAGGGGAGGACAGGTCCAGTTGGGTTCCATAAGGGCATGGGTTCCCAGGGCCAGCTGCTGGGGCCAGCGACTCTGAGCCTCTGTGAAATGACAAAAGACTGCCCTCCAACACTGATCCTAGGTACACAGCTGCGGATCAATGTCCAGAAAGAGACAGCAGCTTTGGTGCTGACTTCAGAAGTGTCCTCTAAGGGCTGGTCAGACAGCTCAGTGGACTGAAGCGCCTGCTTAGGCAGATGCAGGGACTGGGTTTCCATCCCTGAAGTTCTGTGTCTGCCCTGCCCCCGGGATGCGCTGAGACAGCGACTGAGAAGGCAGGGCGGGTGTGCACCTGTGATCCCAGCGCTTGGGAGGCTGAAAACAGGAGGATCACTAGGAGTCTGATCTACGTAGAGAGACTCTTTAGATCCTATATGAAATACATAAAAAAATAGAAGTGTCCATGGGTCCTCATGTGGTCACCTGTGCAGAGAGACGTAGCATGGGAGGCAAAGAACCCTGGCCATGACTCGTATACAAGAGCACCCTCCGTGGAAGCTCTTCCTTCAGCCCACAGAAACTAAACGGATGGAGTGCAGCAAGGTCTTTGCCAGAGATCAGGAGCAGAGGCCTTGGCCAGAGGCTGGCAGGCTCCACCCAGCATGTTGGCCCCATGGAAAGCTGGCCCAGACAGAATGGGCTGCTGGAGTGGAAAGAACAGTGCATCCCTCACAGCACCTGCACTCCCCAGGGATGGCCCTGGCGTGTTGCCACTGCCCAGCAGAGCAGCCCAGAGAGGCCAACAAGAAGAGTGGGTGAGGCGGCCGGGCCTCAGGCTCCTCAAACTCAGATCACAAACCACCCTGTAGTCACATCCTGGTAAAGCATTCCACCACCTGCCACCCACTACCCACCTGTGTCAAATGGCTGTGTGGCCCCTGATTCTCCACTGGGCCTCCTGGGAGCTTGGTGTCATCACCCTCATTGGGCCCAGGTGCAATGCCCACTGTATACCTGGCCTAGCACTCTGCAGCCTGCCAACCTCCCAGTCTCCATCATTCCAGCGCTCACAGATTTCTCTGCAGACGTCTGAGCATCAGATGCTAAGGTACCAGCAATACCAGCATTCTTCCCCTCCCTTTTCCCCACCAACAGGACCTCAGTTTGTTTCAGAAGGCATCCAGTGCTGTGGACACACCTCATCCTCCCAGGCTTTTCTGGAGCAGAGGCAGCCAAAGGAAGAGGACACTGGGCGTGGTCTCTTTCCTCGAGTGGGAAAGGAATAAAAGGAGACAAATCCCTTCCCTTGCCTTTCTCAGCTGTTAGAGGCCACCTGCATCCCTCAGCTGTGGCCTCTTCCACCACCCCAGAATGGACCCAGGCATCCGAAGTCAGCCTCTATGGCCTTGTGGAGGAGTCTCAACTGCTGATCTGTGTTCCTTTTTTCAGATGACATTTTTCGAGCACTCCAAATGCATCCTCCCCATCTCTACCTCCATCACCACTCACCTCCTCTCCCCTCTTTCTTTTAAGGACTGGAGAGTGCCTCCAGCCACACTGAGGTATATCAGAACCTCAAGATAATTTCTCCACTTTAAGATTCTTAATTTAATCCCATCTGCAAAGTCCCTTTTACCATGCAAGATAACATCATCTCCAATTACTGGGCTTAAGCAAAGGATGTCTTTGAAGATCGTGATTCAACCTAACCTATAGTAAACCACCTTGCAGCTGGCACTGGCGCTGCCTCCTGTTAGGTCCCAAGCACCAGGTGCTCAGCCCTGGAGACACTGAGTGTCCCTAGCAAGAGCCTGGACTGCTGTGTATGCAGCTATTTATCTGCTTGCTTGACTGCCTTGGGAAAACCGTCACCACTGGAGAGCAGGAGATGTGTAACGTTCTCTTTCCTGCCATCCCAGTACTAACCCAGGGACTCAGGTGTTACAGTGGCCAACAATATTGGCTAAGTAAGTGAAATAAGAACTCAGCATGCCTGGGTTACTGAATCCTGCATTCAAAACCCTAAGTTCACTCTAAATGTGAAAACAACCCCAACATCCAGCATCCCCAACTCCGGCCCTCAGCATGCCCCCCAGCCTGGCCTGGAGTGGCTCACGTGCTGGCTACTGCAAAGAGCTGGTTTTCCAGTTGTAGCCCAGAAGCTCAGAGTTAGGCATGGACTCCTTCTCCATCTAACAGACTGGTTTCAGGAATCAAAGATCCCCAAGAGTGAAGTGTCATCTGTGTCCTGTAGGCCAGTACCTACTTAGTCACTGGGGCCTGAGGGAGAGACATAACCCATGCATGGATTTCAGAAGTGGTTTCCCAGTGGGTGATAAAGAAGTTTCCAACATGAGCATGTCAGGGCGTCTGACGCTCCCACTGCAGACTTAAGAACAAGACAAATGGTGGTGCTGCACTGGAGAAGAACGGCAGGGAGCCTGAGACCATCTGAGGTTCTGTCCTCCAAGACACTGCACGCTGCCACCCCCATCTGCAGCCATCAGCACCAGGGTTGCCAGTCACAATGCAGAGACCAGCTCTTTCCAAGCTTTGAGCACCTGCAATGTGTTCCTTGTAGAAGCTCACAGGAGCCAGCCCAGAGGGATGGGGTTAACACACTCCCACCTTGCACCCTAAGGGGTATCTGCATGATTGTCCCATCAGGAGACTTGTACCATGGGTGGCTCAGGGGGGACAGTCTTACATGGGAGAGTCATGCAGGTACCACCAGGGATTCAAGCTGCCTGGCATGGAGAATACAAATTATGATCCTCTTGTGAATGTGCTAAACAGAGGCTGGGACACAGCCAGGGAAAAGCAAAGAATGAATCAGAGGAGCCAACAAGGAGAAGGATTGGTTCTCATGCCAATCCTGCTAGAGAAGGTTCAAGAATTCTGTCCCCCTCCTCCACCTTCTTACCATTCTTGGAGTTAGTAGGCGATCCAAAGTGTGCTCAGGAACAAAGCCTCCATATGCTCCAGTTGTGCTTCAGCCTTACTTGATGCCCCTAAAGCCACCTCTAGTTCCCTGTCCCTGCCACCAATAGCTGTGGTCTCCTAGCAGTATCAGAAACAGCTTCTCGCTCTTTATCCTCAGCACTTAGGTCCCAAGGACCAGAGAATGCATGATGCCTACAGGTTAGACACCATCTGCCCCCTTACAGCCATGCCATGCCCTGAATAAACCCCAGGGCCTCTGCTCGAAGTGGATCCTAGCCCAGAAGTTTCTGTGGTTTCCTTTATAACCCACCCCTCTTTCTTCCCATGTTCATCACTGTAGTGTTTCCATTATTTCCTCTAATCACTATAGCAACCGCACACAATAGGTTATGTAAGCCTCCCCTCCCATTCATGGGACCAGATCAAGAAATTGCAACTACGGCCCTCCAATTCCAGCTCCTCCCCTCTCCTGAGAGCTCAAGCCTTCCTGGGAGTTCTCTCTTCCACAAAGACCACCGCTCCCGGCTCAGGATTTCCCTCTTCTCCAATGACTACACTTCTCGAGCCCAACTCAGAGAATAACCTACTGACCCTCCTACGTAGAGCGGTGACACAAGGACGCTTGCTTATCTTCACTTCCGCCTCCAGAGCTGTCTTTAGTCCTGCATTCCTTCCCACAAACTGTTAGTGTCCACCGTGGCCATGCAAGTCACTGCCATGCCACAGATCTGGCCTTCAGGAACCCATGAGCAAGTGGCCAGGATTCTTAGAGTTGCAAGTGACCAACACTCAAGTGGAGAAAAGTCACGGGGAGTATTTGGTCCTGTAACTGAAGAAATTCAGGAGTGCGGATGCAGGACTCGCAGGACCTCGCTCCCTCTCTTGCTCTTCTGCTCGTCTTCATGCTAGCTGTGCTCCCAGACTCCTCGTTAGAGTAGATGCATTGGCCAGGGGGCCCTCAGATCTAGATGGATATCTGCGCATAACAGGAAGAGGGGGAACACAGACATGTGGCACTCTCGGGGGCTGACTCTATGACCCTGCATGGATACTAAGATCTGCAGATCCTCAAGCCCTTCATATAAGAGGCCATCGCATTGGCATATACTTAGGCTTATCTATGTACTTTAAAACATTTCTGTAATTATAATACCTAATACAATGCAAATGCTATGCAAATCACTGCTAGACTGTCTTGTTTAGAGAACGATGACAAGGAAAGGAGTCTGTACATGTTCAGAACAGACAGAAGTCCTTCCAAATGCCTTTTATCTGTGCTTGTTCAATTCCCAGGTGCGCAGGGCCAACTGTGCGAGCTTCCCACTCACTAGCCACGGAGCAAATCTCCCGGCAAGGCCTCTGGATGCCGCATGTGTGCAACGTGCTCTGCCTTCAAACTGTCACTGTCATCAGTGGGACAATAACTTTAGGTTGTGGCCATGTGTAGGGACAAGACAATGTTGGTTTCAAGGAAACTGAAGAGAGGAATTATCAGAAATCAAAAGCAACATATTCCTAACAGGATATGCTAGGATCTTACCTTTCTCTTGGCTCCTGTAGGTTTGCTCCAAAACTGAACTGAAGGAGACTGACTGGGCTTCAGGAGCCAGACCTGAATGGTTATGCCCAGACAGCAGACGCAGCGGTCCAGGCCAAGTCAAACAGTCTTGGGCCAGTCCCCTCTCCACCTACATAGCCAGTCTTCCTTCAGTCATGAGCAGGTTGGCCTAGCACAACATCCTTAGCTCCTGGCCCCTGGTTTCACCAAACCTTCACAACTGCCATGTGGTCTACATCAGCATGGCCTAGCAGAGATCTATTTCCACAATTCCTCTCTTCAATAAGCCCACAGAAGCACATTTTAGCAACTTAAAAACCATGTTGATATCCCCTCTGACAATCTTCTATAAAAAGTCTGCTCCTCTATGTTGAAAGACATTAATCATCTCTTAAAACCAAGACAACTGGTCTCCCTTTCAAAGAAATTCATGTGCATGCACACACACGCACACACACACACACATGCACAATCCATAAAGCTGCCCAGCGTCCCTAAGATGATCATCAATTACAAAAGCTGTTCCCACTGAATAAGATAAGATCACATCTTTTTCTTCTCTAAAAACCTATGGGTTTATGGTTGCTTCTGTTAGAAAAAGGCTTTCTATTCCCTTTCTCATTCATTTATGGGATAATGGATTTGATCACAGTTGATGGATGAATCTATCAGTCTATTCAATGCGAGTTTTATGGAACTAAAAGCATGCTGCCTCTACCGCATATCCGCCGACGCAGCTGAGCTAAAAGCCCAGACGGTACCGCGCACTGAGGAGAGCTGGCGCCCCAGGTATGGCTGGTGGGAAAGCGACACATCAGGGGTGTTGATAGCAGCCTCCCTCGCAGCAGCCTCATGTTGATGAGCGGAGCGACAGTGTGGCGATCCGTGCAGCCGAAAGGGGACCACGCGCTGATACACACCGAGACATATTTCAGTGCTTGTTTTGAAAACATTGTGTTCAGTGAAAGAAACCAGTCCCAAAAGGGCGCTTGTAGGAGTTGCTCAGAATAGGAAAACCTATGACGAGCAGACGCATGGTGTCCAAGAGTTCATGAGAAGCGGTAAGCGGCACCAGCGGAATGTGGGGGGTGACGGGGGCGTGACGAACGTGTGCTCACATGGTTTGTGTTGGTGACTCCGCAGTGTGTCTGTCTTCGAATGCAATGGAAACCATTCGTCTTTACACTTTTAAGGGTGAGTCGGGGACATGGTGAGTTACAGCTGGAGGACGTTGTTTTAGAGAAAAGGACGGCGCCACAGATGAGGCTGGCACACCAGTCGGTATCATCAGGCACGTTTCATCCCTCGCAGGCGCGTGCTGTCTCTCCTCCTGCGCCATGTCCATTTTCTCTCTGGCAAAGCAGCTGCTGTGTTATCGCCCAGGAAGAACCCAGTGCACTCGTTTCCCCGCTTGTATGTTACCCCCAAGCTGCCACCCTTAACAGTGTCCCTCCTGCTCCTGAGAGGCAACTCAGGACCAAGCTGAGCCGATCAGCACACGGCTTCCTTGGCAATAGTGACTGGTTCAGAGATAAGCACAAGAGGGCCTTGCTGATGGCGATTGGCTGGGAGACAGACGCCGCTAGAACTAGGCCAATCCGAATCCATAAGACCCGACCCTCTTGCGCTGCTCCTGGGGTCGCTAGCAGGTTTCCGCAATGCCTGGGAATCTAATGGATCTGCGGTGGGAATGGTTCACAGCTCGTTGCAGGAAGGACCAACCCGAGAATGTAAGAAATACAGCACTAGGTAGAGCTGAGAGAGAAGCGCGGCTCTGGCTCCTGCCTGCTCGGCCCCTAGAGCTCTGCTCTGGACTGCCCTGCTGTAGAAGCGCGCCAGCTCCTTTTCTACATGAGTCAAAATGGGTTGGATTTTCCCCCTTGTAGTGCAAAAAATATCCTATATGAAAGAAGCAGAGAGAGAGGCCTTTCAGAGCACAGACTTGAGGAATGTGCTCACACCTTGGTTGTTTTTGAAAGAGTGCTCAGCTGACTAAAATGACAATAAATGTGTACCCTTGCTACGCGTCCAGAATTGGCAAGGGGGACGGCGGGCACCTGTGCTGCAGAACTAAGGGAATAAGTCCAACTCGGTGTGGCATTACATGCCCAGCCTTCCATACCACAGATTATTGATAATTGATCATAACCCCTTTTCTACTCCCACAAGAGAATACAGATTTAGAAGCACTCTCATCTCTCATTACCCAGAAAGATCCAGTCGACCAGTTTTTTTTCCCCGGGATGTCAGGCAAGACCACATGGCGAGATTCCACCTCATTTGCAAAGGGGTAAGGCCTGGGGGCTCCAGTGTGCAATCGGCTTTCAGAGGGCCCGACTTCAGCAGCAGACTCCCAGGGGCTGCCACGAGCCTATCATCTTTCTGATGAGTATTTAGTTGCACTCTAAGGATTACTTCCCTCCATGCAAGGGTGGTATTGGTAACACACTGGCTCTACTCCCCTCGAGAAGATTTATATTAAGCCGAGTATCCGAAGTAGTCACAATATTGCAAAACCCAGTCTCCCAGTGAACAACTGAGGTTTATATGCAGCTTGGGAAATAAAGCACCTCAAAACCCTTCTTTGAGGGTGAAGGCTTTGAGCCTATTGAGCTTTCAATTTGGGGTCTGCTTTACCTTGGGGATTTGAGGTATTTGAGCCAAATTTGTCTAACTACCCACAGCCTCTTCACTGCTGATAGCTGTTGCCTAGTCTGGTTTCTAGAATAAATAGGGAAGCCAAAAACTGTTTATTCCCTTCTAGAAGAAACCTCTAAAGTCAGAAGGCCTATTCCCTGGCATTCATTACTAACCTTTAGGATATCAAATTCAAATAATGAAAAGAATGAACTCCTAATGGAACCGAATGACCCAGGATGGCAGAGTTTCCAGGCTGAATTCAACACTCGTGTTTTGAGATCAGGATGTGGTTGCTTTCATCCACTTTTAAACCTGCTAGTCTAATGTCTTTGACCTTGCCATCATTCTCTGGTAGCCTCTCCCCTTATGGTGTCAAAGTAATAGAAAAGAGTACTAAGAGGTGATGGTTCTCCACACGCAGCAGAAGCAGGGCCCATGCCCACCATTTCTAGGAAACCCCCCAAGGTCCCCTCTCATGGCACTGGCTTGCATCCCAGGCCCGTTCTGGGTCAGGCACCAAGGTGATAGAGAGTCAAGCCAGATCCATCCTTGGAAGTAGGGAGAACCCCTATTTCATCCAGACCACATGGCTGGGAACTTGGGGTACAATAAACAAAGGAAGTAGGGGTTAGTGCATACCCCATTTACACATGAAGCAACTAAAAACCAGGCATTTGCACCACTGTCTCAGAATCACTCAGCCAGGTGAGTGGAGGGAGGAGAAGCTAGACCTCCAGCCACTGCCCGACAGCCATGCCCCACCCCACCCCCAGCCCAAAGAGTACAGATGTCCCTCAGTGGTTTTCTGCCTCTAAGAGAACAAGAAGCAAAGAGGAAGGGCCCCACAGATCCATGGGGGATGCCAGTCACCTGCCTGCACACCCCATTCCTGGGTAACAGTCAAGGGTTTTTAGAACAAGCACTAACACAGAAAAGTCACAAGAACCCAATGTGTAGACCGGTGAGGTCACCCCGGCCATGCAGAGCAGCACAAGATGTCGATGCTGATGCTGATGCCAGGAAGCAGAACAAAGGAGAAAGTTCCCTCTTGGGCCCTGGGGCTGCTCCAGACTTGAGGGGGAAGGCTGGGGGCCAGCACCCTTCTCCTTTGTTCCCAAACCTCTACTCAACTGTTTGCATTTCGTTGTGGGACTGTGTGATTTAAGAAGCCCAGTGAAAGCCCTTGGATGTGGTTAGGACGTTCATGCTCCAGTGATAAATAATGTGATCAGTGTGTACGGCCCAGAGTCCCTGGATTATCAAAGGGCTCCTTGGAAACTGGGGAAATGGGGGAGAATGTTTGCCCCTCCCTGATGCGTCTCAGTTTGCTCACTTATTTATTTTCTAATCCACTTGATGAATTGATTTCTCATCCCCTTCCAAGTATTTAATACCATCCTAGGAACTGACATCCGTCCTGTCTCTGGAACCAGATCTTTCCAAATCTGCCTTTCTACCACAGCTTTGATCAGCAGCAGAGTTGAAAGAAAAGGATGAAGGACACCAGACGATTCCCCTCGTTCTCTCTCCACCAACCTCTCCAAGCGCATTTTTCTCCCCTAAAGAAATCTCCTGGTTGACTTCAAAGGCAGATCTTCCCAGAGGAGAGAGTCCCACACAGAGTGGGGGTGGGAGCAGGAGAGGAGGGGGGGTGGGGTCCCTAGGCAGGGAGGGAAGCAGGGTCTGTGGGCAGAGAGGGGCCATCATCTGGGCCTGCAGGTCCTCGTGGGGTGGCCCCTGGTGAGGTGGCTGCAAGTGCCACAGCCCAGCTTGTGTTTCCTGGCAGAGAAGCCCGCTTTGGACCAACTGAGGGGAGTGACTTCTCCGTACTTCTGGAAGAGCTTCTTGGAGGAACCCCCCTGCTGCCATGCTGGGTAAGAGTTTAGAGTTTGAAATTGCAGCTGCAATCCACACTGCCGTGTTCTGAGTGAATTCTGTTAAGCAGATCTCCCCTCTCTCAGCGTCGCCCTTCTTGCTTCTGTCAGCCAAAGGAGTGGCCCTTCCACCCCCACTTTCATAGCAACCAGCAGGACTGGAGGACAAGGAGAAGCTGCAGGCCTGGCAGGACTGAGACCCACACCTCCCCAGACACGAGGAGGAGCCTGCCTCACCGAGCACCCTGGATCCTTCCAGGTCACATGGGATGGGATGGTGACACAGGAACCAGAGAGAGAACGGGCCACAAGGGCCGGAGTGCCAAATAATGCCTAGGTCCTTCCTTAGGGCAGAGCAGCGCTCTGTAGAGAGCACAGAACACTGCATTTCTCTGGCTGCCACTCCCAGCAAAACACCTCTGTGTGCCGGGGAGCAGCTGGCTCTTGCCCTGCATCCTTGCTGGCTTTTTACAGCCTTGAGGCTCCAATAAGATTGCAGGTACTCGGGGCTACACAAGACACAAGACACGGAGCGCATGGGCAGAGGCTGTGGCTCCCATTGCGGCTCGAGCACCTCAGCTTCCTGTTTCCAGGGATGGAGAATCAGAGCTGGTCGACGTCTAGCACGTCCCTCCCACGCTGGCGGGGTGGCTTCTTGGGCTTTGTGGCCAGTAGTGTTTGCTTTCCACGGCCCTGTCTGCACAGAACTCAGCTCCATCGCACTGTGGCAGCCCCAGGTGCCAGAGCACCCAGCTGGGCACCGGTGGATGGGCGCAGGTCCCCAGGGGCTCTCCTGTCCCCGGGTCCTCCCAGCTGCATGCTGCAGCCTTGCAAAGCCGTGCAGTGCCGTGGACACCTGGTCCCTGAAGCAATGATCCCCAGGTGTCTCTTTGGGTGACCTGCCCACTTCGTGGGTTCAGTACAGGCCAGGCCACACGCCGACTTCTTTTCCATTTGTCACGCACTTGAACCTCTCTGTCCTCCCCCTGAGCACGCATGCTGTCTGCCTGGCAACTGCCACCTGGTTTGTTCAGAAGCCTGAGAAAAAATCTTGCAGGGAAGCATGAGCCTGCAGGTGCATCTGCGGCCCAGGGTCTGCAAAGCCCAACAGAGGAAACTTGGAGGTCCCCGGCCAAAGGCCGCCCTGCCAGAGAAGGGGACGCATGGCTCTGCGGCGGCTGTGCCGTGGTCTCTCCAGGCACAGCCCGCTGCGTGTGCACGGCTCTCCCTCCCTCCACTCACGGAGATGCCTGGGAAGGAAGCCGTCAAGCTGTAAGAGAAGCCAGCCGTTCGCTCAGTTTTCACTCAGGCTCTCAAAACCGGCTCTGTTCTTAATGGAGCTGCAAATTGGGTCTCTCAGCCCCATCTTCCTTGGGGTGGACCCTTCCCCCGTGGCTTCCCCATCACGCGCCCGTCTTCACTCACTGGCCTCACCGCCACTGCAGCCCCTGCCCCCACCTTGCTGCCTCTGTGACCCCCCCAGCCTCCAGGGCTGGCAGCGCCCTTCTAGGTGCCCCCATGGGAGGAGCTGGGCCCTGGTGAGAAACTCCTGGGGACCCGGCAGCCCTTTCTGCTGGCTGTCCCCACCCCCTGGAGATGCAGGCCCGGAGTCCTCTGGAGTGCGGCGACCGGGAGCCAAGGTAGAGGCAGAGGCTGAAGCCGGACTTGCCCCCTAAAACACCGTGGAAAGTGGGTTTCTGAACTTTCTGAGTTACCCAGGGTGCAGCCATGAGGGGCTGAGGTGTGGCTCAGTACCCACCCTGGCCTCACCTTCCCACCTCTCTGCCCCCTCCCCCGCCTCGCCCCTACTCGACCACCCCACTCGCCCTCCAGGGCGCTGTCTGCAGCCTCCCCACTGCACCTCCAGGCCCTGTACCACAGTTCGTTCCTCCCAGTGCGCTCCACAGAGACTACCCAGAACAAACTAGTTCCCTACATGGGTAAAACTCAGACTGGTACCAAACGTCTCAACCACATAATGCAGAGGACCACGAATTCCAGGGCAGAAGGGGGGAGCCAAGAATTTTAGATGCAAAGCAGTTGTCCCTCATATTCAAAGGCAGCCCCCAAGCTAAGAGACCCCCCCAAAAACTGTAGAGTTGGTAAGAAGTGCAACAGAGTGCTCTTCGAACCCAGCCTTGTTAAGAAATGCCTCGCACTTCTCTCTCAAATCCAGCCAAAGAGGAATCAAAACAAAGAACTCAGAAAATCAAATTTTAAAATGTTTCTGAAAGGATAACTCATGAACATTCATGCAGCAAAATTAAAAACTAAAGCTCTTTAGCTACAATAATTGCAATTCAAAATGAGGGACAGAGCTGGACGCAGGGCAGCGGCAGCGCAGGGCTTAGGGTGCTCAGGTTTCTGGGTTCACCCCCCAGCACCACAAATTAAATTCAATTAAAATATGATGTTAAAAAATCATAGAATGCAAGTTGTGGAATAGGGTGCGGAGGAAATAAAAGCATTCTGATTTCCTAGGGTGCCTTATTGGGGGATTTATAAATATGCCTCAAATTGAAACATGTGTTTTAAAAATATAGCAGCCTCTACCTGCTAATTGTCCTGACCTTCCTGCCTCTCCTTCGTGGGCTCTTTAGGAGCTTCATCAACGGTTGTAAACGAGTATTCATGTGAGGGTCGAGTGGAAAGCACAGATTTTTGGTACTTTCTGCTTTTAAAGACCTGTACAGAGCATTCTTCTTTTTTTTTTTTTAACCTATTCTCTGATTTTATCACAAACATGTGTGGAAGGAGGAGAGAGAGGATGTAATTACAGTGACAGGGGCTGAAGATAGTTATTTCCATGGAGTGAGACCAGGAATCCTCTTTAGTTTTTTCTTTCTTTCCTTTTCTTTTTTCTTTTCTTCTTTCTTCCTTTCTTTTCTTCTGTCATTTTCTTCTTTCTTTTTTTCCTTCCTTCCTTCTCTTTCATTTTTGTGCCAGGGGTCAAACTCAGGGCCTCGGGCTCCCCAGGCAGGTGCTTGTGCCTCTGAGCTGTCTCCCATTTGGTACCAGGAGTCCAACTTTCCCACCAAGCAGGTGCTATGCTGCTGAGCTGCACCCCTGGCCCTTCTTTATGCTTCTCTATGTTATGTGATCTGTTTTAACCATTTTGTGAAATCTTCAATTTGCAAAAATATATGGGGGGTGGGGGTGGGTACTGAGAATGGAACCGGGCAGCTTGTGCCTGCCAGGCAAGAGCTTATGCTGCTGAGCGGTATTCCCGGTCTTCAATTTGCAGAAATAATTTTATTAAAGAATGTTAAAAAGCTGGAGTTGAGCAAGCAGAGCACTTAGTGCCCTCTCTCCAGCTGGCCAGAAAGGGCCCTGGGGAGCCAAGACGCAGGGCAGGAGGAGAGCTGGGCTGCCCGCCTGAGCAGCATCCCTGGGACACTTCCTGTCTATGCAGGAGGTTGGTTTCCTAGCAACACAGCTCACTGCGTCTTCCTTGCAAGCAACAGGAGGGACCTGGAAACTTTAAATTCTACCATTTTAAATTGCAGGAGACCAGCGGGAGCCTCGACATGGACTCCAGCGCGAGGAAGCCTCACCTCTGGGGTGAACATCAGAGGGCAAAGCAGAAGCGGCGACACACACTTCTCAGCCCTCAGGACCTTTACTTAAAACTCGCTTTTACCTGTCCCTGTATGGCCTGCGAAGGATCAGCCTGCTGTGCGGTGGGCACCCTGCATAAATCCTCTCCATTCTTGTCCCCTTCTTCCCCCTCCCCAGCTCTTGGTCCCCTTCACATCTCCAGAAATCTCTCTAATTCCTGGTATCTTTTATACCCAGCATTTTAAGGAAAATAAAGGTTCTGGGGGAAATGGACAAAAGCAAAAGAAAACTCTACTCCAATGACAGTAGAGACCTTTGGGCTTCATGGTGTCGG
The DNA here is from genome assembly GCA_004027915.1 of Capromys pilorides. Taxonomy (NCBI): domain Eukaryota; kingdom Metazoa; phylum Chordata; class Mammalia; order Rodentia; family Capromyidae; genus Capromys; species Capromys pilorides. The sequence goes on from PVKN010016225.1 coordinate 14,667, forward strand.
GGCCTGGTAGGGAGGGCTCTGCGGCTGCTTCTGCAGTGACCTTCTGCGTTGCCAGATGCCCGGGTGTTCTGGGCAACAGGAAGGACACAGACTAGAGAGGGCAGGGGCTTTCTTCAAACCCCAGCCTGTCTCTAAGGCAAGGAGAACAGCTATTTTATGTACGCACCCACCCTTCACACCCATTCCACCCCAAATCATCTTCACAGCATCCTCCTGTCATCAGGAAACTGAGGCTCAAGGACGCCAGAAGGGTCCAGCCCAGGTCCCACAGCTGTGTGCAGCGATCCTGGGGTTTAAGAAGACAAGACAGGGCCAAGAAAACCAAGCCAGAGAGCAGCCATGGAGTACTCAGCTCACGCAAGTCTGACTTGGGCCTGGAAGTCTCACAGTCTGGGGTTTGGGATGGTGGCAGGCACAGGAAAGCCCACGGCTACAGGTGGCCACCCCTGTGATGGCACCACAGAGCTCCAAGCCCCAGTGCAGTGATGGGGCAGGTGTGCTGCGATGTCCCTCACCATCCCTGGGGGTCAGGGACCTACCACGCCCCCTAGCATTCACACAGACCCTGAATTCCTGTTGCTCCTGGCAGAAGCTCTGTTATCTTCTCCTGGGGACCAAGACAAATCACAGAATGGAGTGGCTTGCCCTGCAGAAGCTCGATCTGTCACCATCAGGGACCCAGATATTTGAGGCAAGGTGTCAGCTAAGCAGTTCCTCTGCAGGCTCCGAGGGGGAGCACCCAAGCCTCTGTCCAAGCTTTCCCACTGTCCTCAGCCTGCAGGCGCACTGTACCCGGCAGCCTGAACCTCCTCAGCTGTCTCCTCTGTCTTCAGGCGTCTCCTCCTTTCCAAGTAAGAATGCCGCCCTTGGAGTAAGGAGCCATCCTAGACCTCAGGTGATTTCATGAGCACGTCTATGCAAACAGGGCCACAGCCTGAGGCCCTGGGGGCCATGACATTCAGAAAGACAGCCAGCCCACCCAAAGCCCCTGGGGCTCATCAGGACACTGGAACACAGGACCTCGGGTCACTGCGCAGCAAAGGCTCTGTCCCTCTAGTGATCCAGCATGGGCCCTGCTAGGACAGCTCTTGAAAACACAAGGCCCCTCGGGATACTCCTCCGCACCCTGTGAGGGCCTCAGCAGGGCAGGTCCCTACTTCCTACACTGGTCCACAGAGTCCAGAGAGGAAGCCCCAGCCCTCCAGATGAGGTAGGAGCTTGTCCTTTGCAGCGGCGCCACCCCACAGCTCTCTGCTCTTCACTCCACAGTGCACGTGAAAAGGGGTGCTCGCAGCTCGTAGCCAGTCCACAAGCTGACTGTGCCCATAAACAAGAGCTGGAGCCTATCCACCACACATCAAACCTATGATGTGCCCCCACTGCCCTCCTATCTGGATATGGCAGCCAGCGCTGGTCATGCCCTTGGGTACCTTCAGACAACATCTATTTCACTTAGAAGAAAATGGAACAGCAACATTGTCTGCAAAAAACCCTGCAGGCCATGGCTGGTTGGAAGGACATCATTTCTGGATGATGCAATGGAAATTTCAAGAACACCTCCTAAAGAGTTTTCCACAAACAAGAGCTTGGCAAGGATTGTGAGCTTGGATGAGGCCAGTTGCTGGGACGGCACCTTAGCCCTAGGTGGTGGCAAGTCTGAGCAGCCGGAAATTGAGATAATTCTTTGGTTTCTACGTCGGTGCTATGCTGCGCCTCCTGGCATCCACTAGCTCTCTGTTGCTTGACACCTGCTTTGCCCCAAGAAAGCTGACTCCCTCATGGGTCCATGAGGCCTTTGGAAACACAGTCATAGGTTACAATAATGTCACAAGCTTTGGCATCAGACAGAGCCGAGTTTGGGCACAAGCTGAGCCATTAAGAATGTCACGAACAGGGCCGATAAGATGGCTCAGCGGTCTACAGAGCCTGCTTAGGCAAGCTTAGGCAACTGCAGGGATCACAGTTCAATCCCCAGCACCACACGCTATGCCAGCCCCACCTCCAGGGCAGGCTGAGCCAGCCGTAACATAAATAAATAAATAAATAAATAAATAAATAAATAAATAAATAAAGTCTTTTTAAAAAAAAGAATGCCACGAACAACGCAAGTCACACTAAGCCAACAGTTGTATGTCACCTAGTGGGGCCGTTACAAATTAAATAATAAGCTCATGCAGGGTACTTGCCATGGCAACAGTGCGTGGCATGAGCTCAAATGCTAGCTCTCGTCACCTGACTTACTGCTGTCATTCACAGCATCATAAGAATAAATACACACTCCCAAAAGCGGCTTTTCCTGGTAGAGTTAAAGAGTAGCTGATGTCCCCTCTTCTCAGATTGCCTTTGCCCAGCCTTTCTGGGGCTGACCTGGAAATAACACAAGCCGCCAACCCCTCCCAGGGCGTCCTGTGTGCGAGGTGCTGTTCCGATGCTGCGCTTTGGCCAACTCTGGGAGGCAGAAACTGTCCCTAGCGCTGCTCTCCTTGCCACTTTGCAGAAAGAGGAAGTGGAACTTAGAGCCATTATGCCCTGCCCAAGGTGGGGCAAGGGACAGACCCAGGGCAGCCTGCCTCAGGACTGGGCAAGGTCACCCCCCCACCCTCCTGCCCTGCTGGTGGAGGCTGGCCTCTAACCTCCGCCTGGACACTCCTACTTCCAGGGACTTCAAAGAACTTGCAGTAAGAGCTTTAAGCTGACAATCTGATTTGACCGGATCAATCCCATTCATGAATCAGTCTGTTTTACGTAGGCCCAGACCTAGACCATGGATCTCCTGAAGTCTCACAGCCAGCCGAGCTGGGCTCCAAGAAGCCCCAGAAAGCCCCCACAGCCAGGTTTCCTGCCAGAATGGAGAAGCCGAGACAAAAGTGGGTTTGTTGAATGCCTACAGGTCTGCATTTTGATTGGTCACTGGGCTTAGATACCAGGCCCAAGGTTAATCTACATGGGATTAACCTACTGGGCAACTCTTCAGGGCTGAGGACCTGCTGTTATTCCTGGAAGAGGAAAAGGAAGAGTTAGGAGATGGAGCCGGGATCTGAGGACATCAGGAAGAGTATACTTGAACAGAGAAAAAAAAAAAAAAACAAAACTGCTCCATTGCCCAGGAGCCCCCTGGGATGGTCAAGACCTTCATCCCAGTGAAAGGAGAGTTGGGGTGTGTGGATTCCGCTCTGGGGTGCAAAAGCAACGTCCAGTCACACACCCAGCAGCACCACACGAACCTTCACTGATGTTGGCCCAGTAAGAATCTCTTAAAGTTGCCTTGGAAGAAAAGAGGATTGGCTGAAGGAGAAAACACAGGCTGATCTGGAGGAACCCAGCCACAGC
>PVKN010016226.1:0-17985 GCA_004027915.1 Capromys pilorides
TGTGTTCTAATCATGGTTATTTGGAGTTTTATATGCCTTGCTCATGTGTATATTTAGTTATTTTCCATATTTAGAAAGTTTTCCGCTATTATTTCTGTAAACAGTTTTAAAAATGTCATTTGTGCTGTCTTTCAGTGTTTCATTAATTGCAATTAATCTTAATCTTATTTGTGTCATCTGACAGCTGTTGGATCCACTTTCCATGATACCCCTTGGGAGTTCTTAGAGAGGCTAATTATACAAACCTGAGCCCGACTCACCAAATTCTCAGGTTTCCTGGTTGAAGATCTGCTCATTTTCCTTCGATATATACTTCCTCCATGCTGTTGGGACTACAGCCTCTATAACTGTGAGCAAAATAAATCTCTTTTCTTCAGCAGTAACTTGTCTCAAATATTTCATTACAGGGTCATCTTGGCCCAAGGACGACCAATGCAAGATCTGTTTATTTTGTGTGTGTGTGTGTGTGTGTGTGTGTGTGTGTGTGTGTACAGGGTCTCACTAGGCAGCTGAAACTCACAGTGATCCTCTTGTTTTCAGCCTCCCCAGCACTGTGATTACAGGCACACGCCACCACGCCTGGACTCTGTTGCCAGCGTAGCACACCCATGGACGGGGCCAGTGTGGCATGTGGTGCTAGGGATTGAACCTGGTCCCTGTGCTTGCTAAGCGGGTGCTTAGTCCGCCTAACTATCTCGCCAACCCTAAGACCTATTTTTGTTTTCTCCAAATCACCCTTCCTGACAACACACCCTCTGCTAAGTGGCTGGTGATGTTAGGGCTTGTTCCCTTTGTGAACATTCTCCTTAGGGCAGCTCATGGGTGGAAACACAGCCAGCCTAGGAACAGATGCGTGGCAAAGCACATGTCACCAGATGTCAGACTGCATTGGCCAGGGAGAGATTCCTCTTCCGAAACAAAGCCAAGGGATTGTGCACAGGAGTTCTGAACGTTCAGGTGAATGGTAAACCACAACAACCGTGATGGGAAAGCAGCCCACCACAACTAAAACTCTAAACTCCTAGAGGACGCTTTTCATGCTTTAATAAGAAGTGACTCCGCAAAGAGTTCAAAGGACCCAGTTCAAAGCTTTCCGCACATGCAGAGGAAACCAAGAGGCCATCACTATGGGGACAGCCTGGGCCTGCAGATAGTTCCAGTCAGGCCCCACAAAGTCTGAGGCCTTTAGAGACCCAGACACAAGGCAGCTGCTCTCCTAAGTGAAGAGGTCTGGGAAGCAGAAGGAACAACACGTAGCCCAGGAGTGCGTGGTTTCCAGCTTTAGCTATGCTTTCTCCATGTCACCAAATCACGTGTGGAATACCGAGAGGTTCACACAGATGCAGGGGCAAAGCAGGTCAGAACTACAGTGAGAAAAGGCCCAGGCATACCCGGGTGCTGGCATGTAACAGTTCAGTTTCCTTCTGGAGCAAACGCGCGCAGCTTTAGTCAGCTTCTTTAGACCACAATAGAAAATATTACCGGTGTAGGTGACCACAATGGTATTTTAAAACATCCTGATGGGTTGAGGGGGTTGAAATAAAATGAAATACCTCTCTCCACACAGGCACGCCCAGCCTATATTCTGCCTCCCACACGAAACGGTTTTTCTTTTGGTTAACATTCTTTTTTTTTATTTAAAAAAATAATAATAATATTTGAAATAGTAAAAAGAAAAAAAAGTCATGAGTTTGGAAGCGAATATGTCTATCTGAAAATCTATATTTAGTTCTGCAACTGGCTTATAAAAACTTGTTTTTATTTTGATTGTTGTGGGTTTGCGCCCTCGAAGTTTCATTTTGACTTTCAGGGTTAAAGAAGTTTCAAAATGAAACTCATCCAGTTATCAAAATTTCCCCCAAGTTTTAATTAAAAAAAAAAAATAGAAATCTCTCTAATTGTACAGGTTTGGGCTGTTACTATTTACCCAGAATTCCTCTCTTCTCCCTCAGGTCACCTGAACACCCCTTACCCACCCCTCCCCACACAGCGTCTGGCTCCTCAACACCCTAGGAAACAGTAAGTGGGAGCCAAGGGCACACCTCTGTATAGGAGTCAAAGGTACTGAGCTGCTTAGTGAAGCTAACTTGATCCGATCTGTGTTTCAGTTTCCCCACTGGCACAAGGGCGTGCAAGAGAATCTCTTGTCTTTTTATTTTTGTTTTATGGTGCTTTAAATTGTACCCACAACATTGTACATGCTAGGCAAGCATCCCACCACTCAGTCACATCCCCAGTTCTTATTTTTTGTTTTTGGTACCAGGAATCGAACTTAGGACCTTATGCTTGCCAGTCAGGCTGCTGTGCCATTGAGTTATATCCCTGTCTCTTTCATTTTGAGACAGGATCTCACTAAGTTGAGCAGGTGACCTCGAACTTGGAGTCCTCCTGCCTGAGGCTCCTAGTAGCTAGGATTATAGGTGTGTTAGCTACAGTGACCAGAAAATCACACTGAACTTGAGTATCAACTAACAAATAGTATCTTTCCTAAGTGCATGTTGTTATTATGGGGCAGGGTCATAACCAAAATGCCTTCTATCAGCATTGAAAACCTCAGAACCAGATACCAGAAACTACAAATTGGATTCCTGCTGTCCTAGAAAGGGGCAACCTCAGACTGGTAGGTACTATGATTATCAAAGAGGAGAATAAATTATTAAACCAGTCTATGAAGGCATAAAAAGGTGTGAATATATATATATATATATATATATATATATATATATTTCCTCTTTTAGTATGTTTTATTGGTATTTTTTATATATTTAGTACAGGATCTTCAGGGTCTCACTACACAGATCGGACTCATAGTGATCCTCCTATTTTCAGCCTCCCAAACGTTGGGATTACAGGTGTGTGCCACCATGCCCAGTCTCAGTCACCCTCTCAGCTCACCCCAGGGGCAGGGCCAGCACAGCACGTGGTGCCGGAGGTCAAACCCTGGTCCCTGCACTGTGCCTAAGCAGGCTTTAGCCTTCTGAGCTATCTGGCTAGCCTTGGTATTACTTTTTAAATACCCATTAGACATAAACAAGATGTTGAATAAACTACACTTATTCAGCTGATACGTATTTTATATTGCTTCTGCAACAAACTGCCATCTGTTTAGTGGCTGTCAACTAACATAAATTCATTATTATACAGTCATGGAAGTCAACATTACAAGGTCAGTTTTATGGAGCTAAGGTAAGGCTTTGGCAGAGCTGTGTTCCTTCTGGAAGTTTCAGGACAGAATTTGTCTTGTTGCCTTCTCTGATTTTCTAATGGGTACCTGTGTTCTTTGGCTCGTGGCGTATGTTACTCTAATCCACACACCTGCCTTCCCCCCTAAGAGCCTTTGTGATTACACTGGACCCCAAGATAATCCAGAATGATCTCTCCATTTCAAGATTTTTAACCTAGTCACATTTGCAAAATTTCTTCAACCATACTCATTCACCTATTCACAAATCCCAAGGATTAGGATGGAGACCTCTTTGGTGAGCTCATTACTTAGATTACGACAAACCATGGAAGCAAAGACCAGTCTCCCGCGCTACTATTGATCACGCTGCTTAGTATGCAGCTAGTTCACAGTAGATACTTGATTAATACATAATGAACAAATGGAAGAGACAGGCAATGTTGGGAGCCCCTTCTGGTCCTCATCTCTGCCTAAGAAATTTATATTTGCAATCTCAAAGATAAGTTATTGGAATCCCACAAAGTTAATTTCACTCTACCACTTTCAGGGCAACTCATAGCAAAAATAAAGATACTAAAGAGTATTTATAATTATGGAGAGCCAAGGGGCCTTAAGTCCAGCCGTGGTGATAGCTACCTGACACAAAGGCCTTGACCCAGGGCCATATCTGGTACTTCAGTCACGAAGAAGGAGTGGCTTGAGGATGAATGACTGAGAATGGCAGGAAGTAGATGAGTACTGTGAGCTAGCCTAGATAGGAGGCCTGCATTTACTTCTGTCATATGCAGAAAGAGTAATTTGCATTATACTATTGAGCTAGTGTCTAATGTCTTGGGGTCTGGTGCTTTAGCTCTGATGTATAATCTTTCAAGCTCCAGGAAGTCATAGCCTCTATCACCAGGCTCAAGGCTTAATCCCAGGGGCATTGTGGAGCACTGGCTCTTCCTCCTGTCTTGACCCTGCTCATATTAAAGGTGGGAGTTATCAGGGAAACATGAGTGTCATCTTCAAAGACTACTACTAGCACTTCAGGTAGACCAATGTGCATGGCTTAGAGCCATTTGAGGGGGTGAGGCAAAGTCCTAGCCAGCTCAGTACCTATCAATACATGGAAATAGGGTCAGGCACAGCCCAAGTGGAGACAACCGCTCTTCTCTCAAGGAGAGTCACTCAGGCGGTCCTCCACAAGGCAAGCCCTATCCTGGCAGCTCGGTTCATTGGATGCTCGCTGAGTGTCTACTATCAGCAGACTCAGAGGATCTGAGCTTTCCTAGAGCACAGTCTGAGGGACAGACAGTCAAAGACAAAGCTGAAGCAAAGAAAAAGTAAGCCTGAACATCCAGAAGATGAGAACAATTCTGTTTGTGTCCTTGAAATTCTTTTCCTTTCATCGTTGGCTGCTGCCTTCTCTGAGAGCTTTTTGAACACATCCCCCTGACACTTGTGATGAAATATATTGAGGGTGATTTGTTTCCGGTCCACCCCCTTCATGAACTCTTCTGATGTCCTAAAGGTTTCTAATGAGAATCATTAAAGGAATTGATGGCTAAGTTTCTGCAGAATCTACCCATCCTCACCCAGCTCCAGAAAAGTTCAGGGAGGTCCGAAGTGCAGTCTGAAAGCCCAGAAGAGGGTAAGTGGGCTTCCTGAGCTACCCTGCAAGCATGGTAACTCACCGGTTGCCACATAAATGGGTTTCAGATTTAAAACAGCACTGCTTCTCCAGAACAACTACTTACAAGTTAGAGGTACTGCTTGTGCACGTCATCCTGTGACTAAATTTCTAGGACTCAAGTCAGGATCACTCAGGGGAGTGGCTGGACACATTTGACTTAAGCTCCTTCTGGTCTGGTCTCCCAGGTTCCATGAAGGCTGTGCAGATGCAGCCTTGTAAGCAGCCAGCAGCCAGTTTCCTGCCTACTCCACTTCTCAATACTGTTTTCCTTCATCATTCTTCTTTCTCTTTTTCACCATTCAGAGTCTGAGTCCCTTTTGTCTGATGTATGAGTGTCAGCCTCAAGGAGGAATTGAGCCCAGGAGGAGAGAGCTCCAGGTTCTGCAGCAGCAAGGGCAGGCCATCTCTGCACAAGTCACTCGGAGGCAGGGTCTGCCTGACACTCGCAATGCCTACGGAAGGACATCAGGCTTTTGCAGAAATGTATACTCACCCATGCTTGAAAGGCGGACGGATCTGAAACGACTGATGGGCAGTGCTCTGTTAAATGGTGAACACATTTGGTTCAAGGGCAGCCTTAAAGGATTTTCCTCTACAATTGTTGGTGTTTGATTAACTGGTACTCCCCTGAGCATGGATGTTGCTGTGCTTTGTCCGTTGAGTGGTGGATGTCAGGAAAAATACAGAGTACTAATCCCACATACCTGCTTTCAATTCTGCCCGCATAGGTTTGGAGCAGTTTGTTCACTGTGAACATTTCTAGACATTTTTAAAAACCTGCATCTTTCCATGCTAACACATCTTTGTTGTCAGCGCCTAATTGAGCATACACACACACACACACACACACACACACACACACGTGTGCGTGCCCGTGCGCGAGGGCGCACACACAGTATCTTGACAATTCATGTTCTCAAAGGGAAATTTCACTGTATATGAGCTATTGTAACCACTAGATGGCAGTATATGAAGCACACCTAAACATGCCTCAGAGAAGGAAATTTGAGAAGGACCCACAGCTGAGGTTCTCAGAGTTTGATGTAAAATGTTAAAAAGAAAAGGGTACCTCGTTTATCTTGTTTTGTCCATTACCATTCAAATAGTGTAGGCGCATGAATTTATCAAAATAAAACAAACAAGGCGTATATAAATGAAGGACCATTATGTAGTGAAAAAATAGGATAGATATACAGCTAATTTCTCTTAGTTCAATGAGATAAAAGATTTGTACTAGTAGTGTTTAGACAAGATATCATGTCTGCATTTTGTACTCTGAATAACTACTACGAAGACAACAATATGCAATGTATTAATTATTGTAACTGTCCTGCTAACCTGCTTTGAAATGGTTTCATTGCTATTTCTTTTTCATTAAAATTAATAAAAGAAAATAATAAAAGAAAAAAAGAAAAGGGTACCCTAGGGTTACCATGTTTACATTTTTATAATGTCACTATGATAAATATAAGTTTTTGTTCCCTGGGAGAATTATTTGAGCCATAAAGAAAAAAGAAAGACAGAATCTCAAAGTAGAAATTTGTCTTCCAAGCCTCAGAAATGCAGCTTTGTGAGAAACTCTCCACACTGACTTTGTCCACACTTGGGTACAGATCAGCAAGAGAACCATCATGAGCAAGCACTTGGGGAAACGCCCAGAGGGAGTCAGGGCACTGTGCAGTGCCAGGGCGTGTGTCCATGTGCGACACTAGCACCCCTGGGCTTGCATTCTTCCTTCAAAACAATTCCAAGACCTAGCTAAGTAGGGTTCAACTCAAAGTCGAAGCAGGGACTGGCATGAGATGAAATCCAGATCTGATGAAACTGAGGAGATAGAGATGAGACCCCAGGAGGGCCTGACGTGTTGGCTGAGTTGTTGAGCTCAGACCAGCTCCTCATCTGGACCACTGTGGCTTCCGCTGTTGGTCAGGATCAAAAATGACCACTGAAAGAGACTGGCCCATGGCCTTTGCAGCTGATGGGAACAGGTGAACAGTGTCCAGCTGGCAGCGTCTGGGATCCAGGTGGGCAGTGCAGGACCAGAAGCTTGAGAATCATGGCAGACGTCTTAACCAGACCCTCAAGTCAAGAAGAGCTTGGAGGGAAATATTTTAAGTCCTGAAAGAAAACACCTCCAACCCAGATTGCTGTACCCTGCAAAACTATCTTTCAAAGTTAATGGAGAAATAAGATATCTCTGTGACAAAAACAACTGAACAAATTCGTGATCATCCAAACAATCCTACATAAAGTACCAATGAATAGCCTAGAAAGAGACTAAAATGACTACAACATCAAGAACAAAAATAAAAAGGAACCACCAAGTGTAGCAAGCAATTAAACAGAGGGGAAAAGTAGGGAACCTACAGCAGAAAAATAATATGACAAACACAAGTCAATACATATTAGTTACAACTGTCAGCGTAAGTGGCCTCAATTCACCAATCAAAAGAAACAAACTGGAAGAATAGATCAAAAAAAAAAATCCAACAATATTCTGTACATAAGAAACACACTTAACTCAAAAAGAAATTCATAGACTGAAAGTCAAAGGATGGAAAACAATACTCCATACTATATGAACCCACCAAAAAAAAGCAGAGGTAGCTAGTCTGTTTGTAGACGATGTGAACTTCAAACCAAGAATGATCACAAGAGATAAAGGAGATCACCACATGCTTATCAAGGGTAAACTTCAAGAGGAAGAGATAACAGTCATAAATATGTATGCATCAAACATGGGAGCACCCAACTGTGTAAGACGAACATTAATAGACATGGACAATTGAATAAGCAAAAACACAATTATAACAGGGTACCTCAATAACACATTGTTACAGAGACAAATCAACTAGACAAAAAGGAGCAAAGAAATATCAGAAATGACTGAACCCATGAACAAATGGACTTAGTTGATCTTTACAGTGTATACCAACAACATCAGAATGTACATTCTCAGCTACACAAGACATTCTCTGAATTAGACCATACTCTAGCTCACAAAACAAGCTTCAGTAAATGAAAAGGAATTGAAATTATCCCATGCATATTATCACACCATAGAGCAATGAAATTGAAAATCAATGGTAAAAGAAACTGCAAAAACTCAATAAACACACAGAAATTAAATAATGCCCTCCTGAACAACCAATGGGTCACAGATGAAATTAAAGAAGACATTAAATAATATCTAGAATTGAACAAAACTGAAGATACAACATAAAAGGACCTGTGGGACCCAATGAAAGCAGACCTAAGAGGGAAGTTTATAGTGGTGAATTCTCACATCAGAAAAACAAAATGAGCACAAATAAACAACCTAATGTTGCATCTCAAGATTCTAGAACAAGAAGAGTAAATCAAGCCCAAAGCTAACAGAAAGGAGGAAATTATAAAGACCAGAGCAGAAATTAACACAATGGGACAAAGAAAACAATACAAAGAATTAATGAATCACAGAGTTGACTTTTTTTTTAATTTTTTATTTATTTATTTATTTGCTTGTTGTGTTTGTTTGTTTCTTTTTTATTTATTCATTTTGTGGCTGGCTCAGCCTGCCCTGGTGGTGGCGCTGGCGCAGCATGTGGTGCCGGGGATCGAACTGCAGTCCCCGCAGTTGCCTGAGCCCTCCAAGCAGGCGCTTTAGACCACTGAACCATCTCGCCGGCCCCAGAGTTGACTTTTTGAAAGAATAAATAAAATCAAATAAACTCTTAGCCAATCTTCTCCAAAAAAGGAAAGAAAAGACTCAAATTCATGCATTAAGGAATGAAAAGGTGAAACCACTACAGATGCTGTGGAAATGTAGATGACCATCAACACCTACTTTGAAAATCTTTACTCTCCTAGGATGGAAAACCTAGAAATGGACAGATTTCTAGATATGTATGAATTCCCAAAGCTGAATCAAGAAGATATGAAAGTTCTGAATACTCAATATCAGTTAATAAAATTGAAAATGTAATTAAAAACTTACCAACAGAGAAAAGCACAGATCCTGATGGCTTCACTGCTGAATTCTAAAAGAAATTTAAAGAATATTTAATGCCAATACTCCTCAAACTCTCTCATGAAATTGAAAGGGAAGCCTTTCTATGAAGCTCATTTCTAGAGGCAAGTATTATCCTGGTACCAAAACCAGAGAAAGACCCAACCAAAAAAGAGAACTAAAGGTCAGTCTCCTTAATGGACAGAAATGCAAAATTCCTCAACAAGATACTAATAAAAAATGTAGCAAATCATCAAGATGATTATACATTATGACCAAGCAGAATTCATCCCAGGGATGCAGGGATGGGTCAACATATGCAAATCTATAAATGTAATAATATACCATGTACTATAATAAATGTAACACATATCAATAGATACAGAAAATGCTTTTGACAAAAGCTCATTCATAATTTAAAAAATAACCCTATAAAAAATTGGAATAGATGGCTTTTACCTCAACCTGATAAAAGCCATCTAGGACAAACCAACAGCCAATATGATACAAAACAGACAAATCTGAAAGCCTTCACTTTAAAGTTAGGAACAAGACAAAGATGTCCACTGTCACCACTTTTACTCAGTATACTTCTGGGAACATTAGCCAGAGAAATTAGATAGGAAAAAGAAATAAAAAGAGTAAGAGGGCCTGGGGAGATAGCTCAGCAGTCTAAGCACCTGCCTGGCAAGAGCAAAGATATGAAATTGATCCCTGAATTTGATCCCTGGAACCACATGCTGTGCAGACCCCAGAAACCCAGGCATGCTGTGCCAGCCCCCAAAACTGGCATGGTGGTGCATGCCTCTAATTCAAGCTGGGGAGGCAGAAAAAGGAGGATCACTACAAGTCTGAACTGCATAGTGAGACCCTGTATGAAAAACAAAGAGAAAAAACAAATATTTAAAAAAGAGTAAGAATTGGCAAGGAAGACACTGAATTATCATTATTCACAAATGACATGATACTCTACATGGAAGACTCAAAAAACTCCAAGAAACTCCTAGAATTAATAACCAAATTCATTAGCATAGCAGGATGCAAAGTCAACACTCAAAAATCAATAGCATTGCTGTATACAAACAATTCATTGAGAGAGAAATTAGGGAACCTACACCCTTCACAATAGCATCCAAAAACACAAAATAGCTAGGAATCAATCTCACACAAGGAGAAAAAGAATTATATGGTGAAAATCACAGTACTTTGAAAAAGGAGACTGGGGAGGATTTCAGAAAATGGAAAGATATTCCTTATTCATTGATAGGAAAAACTAACATTGTGAAAATGGCCATACTCCCAAAACCATTATACAGATTTAATGTAGTTTTGGTCAAAATACCAACAGCATACCTCACAGAAATGTTTGTAGAGAAAATGTTACTAAAGTGTATTTGGAAACAAAAGAGACCTAGAATAGCAAAAGCAATACTCAGCAACAAGCAAAGACAAGAGGCATCACAATCCCTAACTATAACTACTGTGATAAAATCAGTACCATTATGACAAGAAACAAAAAGACCTGAGGGTCAGTGGAATACATGAGAAGATGCAGACATAACTATAAACACACTCAGCCACCTTACATCTGACAAAGGGACCAAATGTGTTCACTGGAGGAAAGATAGACACATGTATGTCACCATGCACTGAATAAAGTCAAAATAGATCAAATATCTAAATATTAAAATAGAAACACTATCTACTATAAGAGGAAGTAGGTAGAAATCTTGAAGACACTGCTGTAGGTAGAGAGTTCATGAACAAATTCCAAACCGCACAGGAAATACTTCAAAGAATCAACAAGTTGGATTTCACCTTATTAAAAAGCTTTCATGCATGAAAAGAGATCAACAAAGTGAAAAAGATAACCCAGAGTGCGAAAAGATTTTAGCCAATTGTCTGGCTGACAATGGACTCAAATCTAGAACATACAAAGAACTGGTGAAACTCAGATCCCCTGAATTCAAAGACCCAATCCAAAAATGGGCATCTGACGTAAATACACACTTCTCAGAAGAAGTGCAAACAGCAAATAAATATATTAAAAAATATTCAACATCATTGATTATTCAAGAGATGCAAATTAAAACAACATTGAGATTCCATTTCACTTAAAGAGAATGGTTTTCATCAATAAGTCAACCAATAACAAATTCTGGGGTAGGGAGATGTGAAGAAAAAGGAATCCTTATCCACTGTTGGTGGAAGAGTAGCCTGGTACAACCATTATGGAAATCAGTGTGGAGACTCCTCAAAAAACTAAGATTAGAGATCCTGTCGACCTAGCTATTCCCCTTCTGGATTTCTTCCCAGAATTAAAAACATCCTACCACAGTGATATGTGTGCAGCCATGTCTAATAACAACATAGTTTCTTATTGCTCAATCTTGGAAACAACCCAAATGCCCATGAACCAAAAAATGGGTTAAAAAGATGGGGTCTCTTTATATAATGGAATACTCCTCACACTCATAAGTGAAATAAATCAGATACCTATATTTTAGTATTGTATTGTCTCCCTGGGGAGAGAAATTGAAATGGTAAATAATGCCTAAAATTTATAAGAGCAATTGTGAAACAGGAAGAAATTTCTTAAAAGGAAAAAGATACCAGGATGGGGGAAAGGGGAAAGGAAGAAAGAAGAAAGGGAGAAAAATACAAGTTAGTTATACTATTAATGCCTCTCAGTTCATAGAAAAGGAAAATTTGTGCTAATTGTCAACTGGAGAATTTTCATGCCCATATCTTTTACCATGAGTAACTACCTTAACAATAACAATATGTACTGCATTAACCAGTTATTCTTCTACTATCTTGATATGAGATTTTGTTTTACCTTTTTTTTGTATCAGGAATCGAACTCAGTTCCCTGTGTTTGCCAGGCAGCTTACGCTGCTGAGCTATCTTCCTGGCCATACCTTGTTTCTTAAAATAAGAATTTTTTTTAAAAAAAGTCACTGCTAAGCTCCTTAGCCCAAAGGACGGGTCCAGCTAGGTGTGTCTGTGCCAACTCAGGTGAAGGAATTCTGCACGACCCAGGCTGGCGGTCCTGGAACTTCCCGAGCGTCCATCTACCATCTCCTCGGCCTCTCCAAAGAATCCTGCGGTAGAACTCGGGACACGCTTTCTTCTCTGACAGAGTGGGTGGAATGAGGCACCACACACTGAAAAAAAATCGCACTAACATAGGAAGACAAATTTGAGCTTTCAATCAGAGAGGGCTGGGTTCCAATTCTGGGGCTTGCTTGGGCAGATTCTCTTCCCCTCTCCATTCTTCAGGTCTCTCTTTAACAACTGTGTCACTCACAACATTTACCTCTTACAGTCATGTCAGACTAGACCAGTCCATTTACATGAAGAGTACGACAGAGCAACTTGTGGGTGTTAATACTAGCATTAGTTAATATCAGTAAGACTTGGGGACAGGCAGGCTGGGTTATCCCCAAAGACGCCCTTTCGGGGGGGATCAGGATGCCACGCCTTCTATTTGGGGAGGAATTTGTTCCCAGCAAATATGCACGTCAACCTTTGATTTCTTTTCAATGACACGTGGAGTGAGGCTGGTTGCAGGCGGGAGTGGGATCCCGGCCAGGTTCTGCAGAATAGATTTTCCTGGATCCAGCTGGCCCCGCTCGCCCTTAGGGATGCAGCTGACTTGGCATTCAGAGAGCGGCGAGGCGAACTGTGCGCTTTTTAAAGTGTTTCCATATCCCGGATCTCCCTAGCGAGGTTACACAGCTTCAAGAGAAGAGGTGGGAAAGAGGCAAGCACACGAGGCAAGCGTGTGGAAGGCTGTGCTTGCACTGCCACCTAGTGGTCATAGCACGCAACGCGGTCAACCGTGCCTTTGTCACCAGCGAACATCATCGGGAAAAGTTGCTTAAGATGAACAATATCCTGGTGAAATCTCTTCATTTACTTTCACCATCTCCCAAAGCACTGAAAGTTTGTGAAAAAAAGATTCAAGGGCGCCATGGAAATAGAGGGAAGGTTGGTCTGGGTCGCTGGCTCATCGTGTAACTTTGTATATGTGCTGCGGAAGTGAGTGCTCAAAGTGTAACTTATTTTTTTAAAGCTGTTTGGGAGAAACTTTAAACTTTATTTATATTATGGCCGGCTCAACCTGCCCTGGGCTCAGCATGTGGTGCCAGGAATCGAACCACGGTCCCTCGTATTGCCTAAACTTGTCTAAGCAGGTGCTTTAGACCATTGAGCTATCTCGCTGGCCCTGGCGTGTATCTTTGGAAAAACGATTAAAGCTTCTGTTTTCAGTCCTAGCAAATGGAAGTTAACAACATCAAGGATGTAACAGTGGGTAGAGCTCTAGGCTCGCACGCACAAAGCCCGAGGTTCGACCCGCAGCACCTCAAAAAGGAACTAAACAAAACACAGGCTCTGTACTTCCGGAGTTGGTTGTGCAGTCCGCACGGGAGGCCACGTTTTGTCGCCTGAGCTCTTCCTCCTTTATTCAGAATTCCCTGACTTCTGAGCACGTGTTGTCTGCCTTTCTTTTAATTTAACTACCATACAAAAACCCAATCCTCCACTTCATTTCTCAACTGCAGGAAATCTCTCTCCTTGCAGACTCCGGTTTCAGAACATGAGCTAGTTCGCCCCCAACCCGTGTACCCAAAGAACATCAGACAGTGCCTTGGCCTTGTTCTCTGGGCGTCTTCCTGCTCCAAACAGGAGCACCGAGCTGGACTTCGAACCTGCCCAGCTCCTGAGCCGCAGAATTTGGAGGTTGTCCCGAAGTGATAGCTGCAAAGGCCTTCCTAAGTCCCTACGCACAGGTATAGCGGCAGCAAAGTTCTGAGTATTTACCAAATAGATTCATGAAAACATAAAATATAAAACATTATATATGGACCCGATAGGTTTACAGACATCCAAATCTGTTTATAAAGCTCCTCCACCCTGACACAGGCGGTGAATTCCGACAGCCCTGGACTCACTTTCCCGGGTGTCAGGCCACATCATGCACAGCTTGATGCCTGACAGCTCTGGTTCTGTGCTCTACGCGCTAGTCGAGCCCAAGGATTTTGACAGATGGGGAGTTGAGCGTGTGAGTCCCTCGGCTAGAAGGTGGCTTCCAAGAAGAACTGTGACACGTTACGCTCCCACATAACTTGTGCCACCCAGAGGTTGCAAAGTTACTCCAGTTCATGGCTGGGAGGCTCTGAGGGGAGAGAGCAAGAACTCCGGGGAGTCTCGGCAGGCTTCCAGGGCCTCCAGAGATGAGGTGCTGCCCGTTCTGGGGTGCCCTAGCAGGTCGCCGGGCTACACCAGTAGTAGGCTGTGGGAACTGCCTGCGTACAACAGCCAGACACCCTTGTGCTCACTACCACTGAAAACAGAGGAAGATTCCACTCACATCTGCCACATGCGATTACTTAAGTTGAAAGCAACTAGAATTAAATAAAAATTCTAAACTTTGAGAGTGGTGGTGCACACCTATAATCCCAGCACTCTGAGGCATGGAGGCTGGAGGATCACGCGTTCTAATCCAGCCTGTGCAAATTAGCATGGATTAAGAAAAAGTTAGTGCCTCTGAATTTTAAAAATAATTAGAAGGCTGGGGATGTAGCTTAGTGCAAAGAGCCTAGTTTCATTTCTAGTACTGTCCACTCTCAGAAAGCTCCTCAGCTGCACTGCGAACATGGGGCTTCGTAATCGCACGTGGCTGGTAGCTAATTTGCTTAACAGTGCAGAGATGGGGCGTTTCCATCCCAGTCCCAGGGGTTTTTGTGAATGTTGGTAGCGAAAAGCACTCATTTCAAACCAAGGAAGAGTTACACCTAAGACTCACAGGAGAACTGTGAACAAGACACACCACGGGCAACACGCGTCGGCACTGCCTGCTGGACAGGGCAGTGTGAGCGGCAAGGTAGGAGGCGCCGGGGGAGCAAAGCTGAGTCCCAGATGGCCGGCAGCAGGCAGCCCCGAGGTGCTGCGTGTCCTCCGGGCCTGTGTTCCCAGGGCCCGAAAGGCGCGCCGCCGCCGGGAGCAGGGAGGGCGGCCTCTAGCTGTACAGGTGCTGGGCGAGGAGGAACAGAACCATCGGGGACCACGAGCAAACTCCGACCAAGATGTTCGCGAGGGAGGCCGCAGCCCTTGCACCGCGCCTCGCCCTCGCCCTCCAAGGACCGCCGTCCTGGTGGCCTCAGCCTTCGCCTCGCTCCCATCGTGCGACGCCCGGCAGTGGCTGTGCAATCGCAGGCCACGGATGAGCTGGAAGTTCCGCGTCAGCAGCTCTACAACAAGCGCGGGACAGAACCTCGGAGGACTTCGCTCGGATTCCCGGATGCTGCGGCCCTGGGCGCTCGCGGAACGCCGGCGTCCTCCCTGGGGCAGGGGGACAGCAGCGAGACCTCCGGGCCAGAACCCTGGCTGCGACCGGAGTGTGGTGAGGTTGGAGTCCGTGCAAAGCAGCGACCTCTGGCCGGCCGTCGGCTCTTCTCTTGCCTGCCGCTTCCCTATCCGTACCTCCTCGACGGCAATGACAGGGACAAGCCCTGGCCGGCCACGGGATGTGTCCTGGACCCCCACCTTCCCCCCGCCACACACAAGGTTCAACACACTTAAATAACTGATGGATCCGCCTAACAGCCCCACTTGAAGATGATGTAGTCGCAGCCTCCGCAGTGGTGTGAGCCAGCGAAGACTAGTTTAATGGTTCAATTAGCTCCTCCAGGAGCTCCGCGGAGCTTGAGATCCGCCAAATAAGCAGCGTGCAAACTCTGCGGGGAGAGGAGAAGCCAGAGTCGGCTGCTTGTGAAGACCCCGCTTCCCGCCGAGCCAGATGCAGCGCGCGTTTTCCCTCTTGCTTGTTCCCCATAGCAGTGCTCAGGGGGGATAAACTTTACTTAACCTAATTAATTTTAATCACAGCTTTCAAATCTCATACTGTGAAAAGAATTACAAGTTGGAATACATTAATAGAAGCCATAGTTTATGCTGTAAGCTCATCATGAAATGTGCGTTCGCATTTTCTGCATGAGTTTGCAATTACCATGAAAATAAAATTGCTTTGTGTCCTTTTAAATTACCAAAAATGGGAAGAGCAGATTGAGCCAGGCCCATTTGGGGGCTGAATTACTAGATGGGGGTCTAAGTCTCCAAGAATTAGATGGCCCCCTTCCTTTGAGTGGCAGTGAGGAATGACGTCCTATCATCTGCTTCAGGCCATTTATGTTTTTAAATAATAATATGTTACATTTCTTGTGCCAGCGTCTCACCTACTTTAACAAGTGGTCCTTTGAATTTACTACATAGAGATTACACGGATGTGCACAGAGGCACAGTCCGTATAACACGCGTGTGTGATTTTGCTTTTTGCGGCCGTTTACCTTTTCACTTTGTCCGTGTGTTTAGGTAAGTACATGCCAGCTGCCTCCTCACAGGATCTGAGGTTGTTCAGAAGAAGCACAGAGGTTGGGACAGAGCGGCCAGACGTCTGCAGAGCGCCGTCAGCGCCTCTGTGTGCAGGGTCTGCGCAGGTGTTTTCCTTCTTTCACGCTCCTTGACTTGTGTGGCCCTCACAGTGATGGAGCTGAGGAGGGTGACGCGGGTGGGATTGGCTCCAGGCTCCAGGCTCCAGGTGAGGATCCTGAGAGTTTCGTGAGGGGCAGAGTGGGTCTCTCAGGCCCAGTTTGAGGCTCTTTCTCCAGGGAAGCACGCGGTCAGTGTTCAGTGCCATGACGCGGAGGCCTGTGGGGTCCCCAGCCCTAGCTCCTGCATCCTCCGTCCTTTAGCATTGTTCTGACTCCTGCCACTGAGAAGCACCAGCCCCACCCTACACCCTCACCCCTCCCACCCTCCAGTTCCAGGTCTGTGGACTCAGTCACTACCAAGCAGCTCTCTGCTGGCCCTCGCGGGCATGGACTCCTGCTGGGTGGGCCTCAAGCTCTCCCAACAGAGACTAACCAAAGAGCTCTTCCAGTAGCCCCTGCAGTTCTCTTCTGAGCTGGAAGTGAGTCTTCTATGGCCTTGAGGCAGGATGGAGAGTGAGCACATCAGGCCCCCACCCTCTGAGTGTGGCCTATAGCAGCAGGACTGGGGTCACCTTAAAGCTTGTCAGGAATGAAGAATCTTGGGCCATTGTGTCAGAGTCTGTATTTTACCAAGATTGCCGGTGACACCTACAGATATCAAAGCTTGAGAAGCCCAGGGCAAGAGGTTCCAAGTCCTTACCCAGAACTACAGTCAAACATGCTCTGACTCTGGGGGTCAGTGTCAGTGTCCTCAGCACTTCCAGTGGGGGACATGTGTCAAGACACACATTAAAGACACATTTATTTCTTTTTTTTAAGAATGCATTTAGTACAGGGTCTACAGGGTCTCACTACACAGATTGGACTTGCAGTGGTTCTCCTGTTATTAGCCTCCCACGCACTGGGATTATAGGTACACCACCATGCCCAGTCTCAATCATGGTCTCAGTGCTCCCTGGAGGCAGGGCTGGCACACAAATGTCGTGGATCGAACCCCAGCCACTGCGCTCTGCCTGAGCAGGCGCTTTAGTCTGCTGAGCTATCTGGCCAGCCCCGACACACTTATTTCTGCAAGAGTCAAGTTTTTCTTTCTAGATGGCTAAAGCAAGCTTCGATCCCCTAAAACCCATGTGGAGCGAAGGATGCTGCCTCCTTGCTTTAGGTTGGCTTGCCTCCCCTGGTATCATTTGGTAAAGTTCCCCTCCATGGGCCTGTGGCATGTGCCTGTAATCCCAGCACCTTGGGAGGCCGAAAACAGGAGAATCACTATGAGTCTGATCTCTATAGTGACACCCTGTAGACCTTGTCCTATGTATGGAAAGAAAAAAAAAAAAAGTCCCCTAGACCACACCCACTCTGATCTTTTCTTGTTTCTTAGGGAGATGCAGTCACATACATATACACTCATAGACACAAATATGCACAAATACACAGAGGCCATCCATTCTGCATCCCTGAGTCCAAGCTTCTTCCAGGAGCTCAATTTCTTGCTGGCCTTGGCTAAGTGGTCACAAGACCCCATGCCGCTTGTGGGCATTGCTATCCCCAAGCTACACTGCGACATTCTGTGAGGGTTGTGCTCCCCTAGCCCTGAACCCAGCCCAGGAAGGATGGTTGGCTAATGTAGTCATCTTTTTTTTTT
>PVKN010016227.1:0-18009 GCA_004027915.1 Capromys pilorides
TAATAAAATTCTAGCTTGCAGCAAGAGTTTCATTTCTCTTGACTGAATTGGAAATGCAGGTCAAAGTGACAATCCCAGGACAAAACACATCGACTCACATAAAATACAGAAGAAAATCTGAGGCTCTGCTCTTATCTTTTCTAAGCAGATGCTCTCAGCCTCTTTTGCTGGGATGGCAAATATGTGATATCAAGAAGCTATGGCTCAACATTCCAGGTTTGACAATTATTTTTTTTTTTCTAATAGCTATTATAAAAGAGAATGTCCTATTATGGTTTCTATCTAGATATTTTCCCGAAGCCTCATGCACTCAGGTGGGGCTTTTCAGAGCTGGCTGGATCTAGGTTGGTGATACTGAGATTAGGATTGTGATGCTAGGATTATGGGAGTGATGCTCCCATAATCCCACTACAACTGGGGTGTAGGTGGCACCACTCAAAGGGCAGGTAGACTGGATGGAGTACAAAGGAAGTTTTTCTGCTTTTCTGCTGCCTTTGTTGCTTATGGCTGGCTGCCCCCTGCCTGCCCTGCCATCTCACCCTGCCTCAGAGCCAACCATCTATGGACTGTGTTATGGTTCATGTCTAGTTGTCCCCCCAAAGCCTCATGCAGCTATGGGGCAGACTTCTAGAGTTTATGCTTAATTCATGATCCAGTGCTGGGACTATGGGTGTGAGTGCTGTGCCCAGCTTGGGGAGGATGGCCTGAATGCAACAAAAGGGAGATCGACTTGCTCTCTGTAGCCACTGTTGCCTCTGCTCCTCCCATTCGCTCTTGCTGTGTTGCTGTTCCACCGCCATGAACTGCTGCCCTCTGCCATGTGCCACTCTGCTTGGAGCTGGCTGAGTATGGACTGAAACCTCCACTAACTGTGAGCTAAATAAACCTTTCCTCCCTTAATATTGGGTGTTGGGTATTTTGTCCCAGAAATGAGTGAAAAGTAGACTGAAACCTCTACCAACTTGGAGCTACAATAAACCTTTCCTTCTTTAACTTTGAGTGTCAGGTATTTTATCTCAATGAAGAGAAAAGTGACTATGTTATGTCGAAATGTTAGCACTGGTGGTATCAGTGAAGTAAGGGTGTACTCCTTGGTGCTACAGGAGAAAGAAATATGATTTTAGAAAAGAGAAATGGGGCCAGCTAGATAGCTCAGAGGTCTAAAGCTTAGGCAAGCTGGAGGGGCCACGGAGATAGCTCCGAGGCACAAGTGCCTGCCTGGCAAGTGCAAAGTCGTGAGTTCAAATCCTGGTCCCATGATAAATAAATAAATAAATAAATAAATAAATAAATAAATAAATAGGCTTAGGCAAGCTTTGGCAACTGCAGGGACTGCGGTTCAATCCCTGACACCACATGCTGCACCAGCCTCACGCCCAGGGCAGGCTGAGCCGGCTATAACATAAATAAATAAAGTTTAAGAGAGAGAGAGAGAGAGAGAGAGAGAGAGAGAGAGAGAAATGAAGGATAGTCATTTTCAAAATCTTCCCACACCTATTGGCATTAAGCTGACCTCTGCTCACAACTGTTGCTTCTCCTCACGTTCTTCGACTGTTGAAGTGGGTGACAGCCACAGTCACACCTTCTCCTTGTAATGAATGAGTTTTATGCCAGATTCTGCCAAGCAGATGTTTATTATCAAGCTGAAACAAAAGGAGGCACACCATTGTTCTGCACGCTGGGGAAAGGCTCTAATTTCCTAAGACCTCTGTGAGTAGCTTGTTTGCAAGTGCCAGCATAGGTGACTGTGACTGTATTTATACCATAAGGCAATAACTTGTGCTCAGGATCTCCAAAAAGTACAGCAGCTCAGGCGTAAAATCCCCCACGGGGCGCCCTGTGAAGGGATGGGAACAGACCACTGCCTTGCTCGGCTTTCAGACTTACCCATGTGAAGGCGCACAAGGTTGTGTGGCACGTCTAGCTGGTGCGCATGCTTGCTCACCACTCACTTCTACAGGGACTCAGTCCCCTCCTACATCCCCACTGCCAATTACGGAAGCTTGTGGTGTTCTGAGACCAAACTCGAGGAAATACGAGTTTCTAATTAGAGTCTGTCAAAGGCTAGCAAATTACCTTGGAATGTGTGTTCTGTTTCAGATACTGCAAATGTCAGCTAACTGCCCCTAGGCTTTAGAACACAACTAAAGCCCTCTGTGTATGCTGCTCTGTTGTACAACAGCGGGTCTCTTGGGAGATGCAGTCTCAGTCATGTGGTGGCAGTCAGGGCCAACAGAGGCCTCAGGGGTGGATCTCCCACTTCTCTGCTGAGAGATCACCGCAGCACGCATCCTGAAACCTAAGAAAGGGTCTCCAGTCTTCAGTCCATCCTGGGCAGCACTGAGATGCTCTGTGGCAGAGCTGCCTGCCCGTGTGACAGTCAGTGCTCATGGTATCCACACCCTCTGTGCCAAATTTGGCTATGGAAACCTTCACAGAAGCTCCTGGTGCCCAGGCACCATGCAGAAAGCAACAGTGGAAACCCTGCCTTTGGGGCCAGGGAGGGGTCATCTCTCCAGAGTCTACTTATTTTGGATCCAGTGAGACATTATTTCTTTTCCTCACAGACCCACTCTCTTCCCACAGAGCAACTCAATTCTATGCCTCTGGAACCTCAACTTACAGGAGCAGAGATTGGTTGGGCACGAGATTCACATGCAAATTCATTTTCACCAACAGTTTTTTGTTGTTTGTTTTTGTGGATCAAGCCCAAGGCTTTCCAACTGAGTTACATTCTTAGCCCTTTTGTTCTTTTAATTTTGACACAAGGTCTTACTGTGTTGTTGAGTGGCCTAGGCTGAACTTAAACTTACGATCCTCCTGCCTCAGCCTCCCAAAGTGCTGGGATGACAGTGCACCTGGCTTCAGGCAAGCTCTTTTTGGTGCTTTAAATGAAATCGCAATAAAATTGCGATAAAAATTGGGAGTTTTCACACATAAATAACTGAATTTCTAGCTCCTCCCCTGCCCAAATCAAAAGCTGTGTAATGTTCAGTTGTGCGCCCCAAAGACAACACCAGCCAGCAGGCTGGCAGTGAATGGCATTCAATTCTGCTAAGATTATGGGTGAGCTCAGTCTACTGCCCTTTACCAGTCTTGATTTCTCATGAAATTGAAGTCGGCATCATTAGTATAATTAATCATACTTCTTCCATTTATCTTATAGTAACGAAGAAAATTAAATATTTCTTATATCTGCAGAAAACATTTTTTAGACACCTTGTCTACCACTCTAATGGGCATGATCTATCTTCCCGGGCCTTAGAAAGTAGAAATCTAGGCTCAGAACAAGGGAAGCTCAAAGCTCCAGACCATTGCTTTAAAGGCAGATGATCATGAACAGGGGTGACTTTGTCCTCTAGAGCATGTTTGGAGCTGTCTGGAGGCGGTTTTGAACATTGTGCCTAAAGAACTATGATTCCTAGTGGATGGTAGTCAGGGATGACAGTAAATATACTGTGACACACCTAACTGCAAAGAATTATCTAGCCCCAAATGTCAATAGTGACAAGCTTGAAAAACTGTCTTCTAGGACATGGACTGGGGCTAAGAGAGAAGGAATAGCAAAAAATTGTTCTCAGCCATTGCTGGGGAAGAAGACACTATTAAATTCTGAATCAGTTTATCAGTCATAAGCAGATAACTTTCCAGGCAATTATACAGCAATTCTCATTTGAATACATAAATTCTGGTAATTTAAGATGATAGAACCCTCACATGCAGCATCATATTGTTTGGTATATAATACTTCATTCTTTTAAAAAGTAAAAAATTAGTCAGACTAATTACTCCCAAAGCCATCAAACTTGGCTCCCAATCCTTCCGAGGAACCGAATCAATTTGAGAAATAATAATTTGTAATTATTTGCCATCACTGAGGTTATTCAAAGTAATGTGATGCACATTGTAATGAAATCTTCCACTTTAATAGGATTTTAAGTATGAATTGCTAGTATAAAAATGCAGTGACCTTAATTCACTATGATTGGTTAGGTCAGGAAAACACTTATAGTATTAGAAGACAAGAATTGTTTGATTATTTCTAGTTCTCATTTTTAATTACAGTTTCTTATCTCTAAACAAGTATGTAAGCACAGATATATTTTGTTACATAAATTTGATTCTTACAAATGTAATTTCTATGTGGTTACTTGCTACTGCATATCCTGACAGTGATGCGTCTGTACCCTGAAGGGGATCCTGGCGGCTTTTCCTCTCTTCCTTTCCTTCTTTGAGCTCCCTAGATGCTATGGGGTAAGAAGACCTTCTCTGTCATACTCCCTGCCCTGCTGTACTATTTCATCTCAGGCCCAAAGACAACTAGGACAATCAAGCATAGACTACCACCCTAAAGCTATAAGCCAAAGAAATCTTTCCTCCTTATAAGTTATCATCTCAGGTATTTATCACAGCAATGGAAGCCTAACACAAATGTACAAGTTTCTTTGTCAGTTTCCAAGCACAGCATCCAAATTTCATCAAAAGTTGAACTGAAAGAATGAATGAATGACTCCCTGCAAAAGATTTAATGACACTGTTATGATGTACATCTAGATGTCCCCCAAAGCCTCTTGTGCTCATAGATAGGGCTTGGGAGGTGATTAGGTTGAGAGTGGGGAGTGGGAGTCAGTGGATTAGTTCACTGATGAGTTTACAGCTAACTATGATGCTGCCTGTGAGGGGAAGCCTGGTTGCGGAGGTGCGTTACTGGAGGAGGTGTTGCCTGAAAGGGTCTTTCTCCTTCCCTCCTCCCTTGATGGCCCTCTGCTTCCTTTCTGCCATGTCCTGAGCTGTCTCACCTCTGCCATGGTGTCCTGCCTTGTAGCCACTAAACAATGGACAGACACCTTAGCAAACTGTGAGCTGAAATAAGCCTTTCTCCCATTCATTTCGGGGTGTTAGGCTCTGTGGCTCAGCAATGAAAATATAACTAAAACAGACACCTTTCATTTTCATAATACTTCATAGTTTTCACAGTGTTTTATGTAGATTATATCACTTAATGATTTAGCAACCTCTGAGACAGGCATTCTTACTCTGTTAGCAGACAGGATAGCAGGACTCTAAGAAGCCTAAAGCCATTCTGACTTCAAGTGGCAGAGGTGGGAGGAGGCGGTGTACCTGCATTTTTAGTATTCTCACTTTTAAAAACATATTTTTTTAAAAAAATTGTATTTTCAATACTGCCAAACAGGTCTGTAGATTAACGCAATCCCTATCAAATTCTAGTTGCCTTTGTGCAACTATTGACAAATGGTCCTAAAATTCTTCAGAATTCTTTGTATTAGTCAGATTTCTGTCACTGTGACAAAATACCCAAGAAAATCAGCTTAAAGAATGACAGATTTATTTTGGCCAACAGAGTTTGGTCCATGGTTGGTCGGCTGGATTGCTTTTAGGTTTATACAGAACGAGAAGCACCATGGCAGAAGGCGTAGCTGAAGGATATGCTCACCTCACAAACACCAGCAAGTACGGAAAACTCAGGGAGAAGAGTGAAAGAGCCCTAGAGCAAGGGGCTGGGAACAAAGCATGCCTTGCAAAGCCATGGCCCCCATGACACAGCCATTCGGTCAGACCCCACTTTCTAATAAGCCCACTTAGGTAGTCACTAAAGTTACAGCCCTCCGGATCTGATGGCTTCCTGGAAGCCTCTCAGCTGGAAACCAAACCATCCCCTCAAGACCGTTTTGAGGGCCATCCTAGATTTCAACAGCCCAGCATACAAATCAATCGTGGAAGAGAATAACAGATTTGCAAGTCACACGTTCCAATTTCAAAACTTACTACAAAGCTATTACATCAACACAGTGTGGTACTAGCATAAGAATAGATGCACAGATGGCTGGAAAAGGACTAAGAGTCTAGAAATAAACTGTGACATTTATAGTCAGTTGGGTTTTGAGTAGGATTCCAAGGCAATTCAATAGGAGAAAAATAGTCTTTTCAACAAATGACCAGGATAACTGGATATCCACATGTAATGGGTTGCTCCCTACCTCATAATGTATAAAAAATTAACTAAAAATAGATTGAATAGCTAAATATATGATATTAAATGATACAATTCTTTGAGGAAAACAGGCATAAACTTTATGGCCTTGGGTTGGCAATGCATTCTTAGATATGTTACTTAAAGCCCAAATACCAAAGGAAAACAATATTTTAGGAGCTATTTATAAAAGCATAAGTTTGCATCTGTTGCCTATCCATTACTTTAATCTTAAATCCCAAGTTAGTGATGTTAAGTACTGCTTTGGTTAACATTCCTGGGTGAAGCATAGGGATGCATGAAATGAAGGTCACAGACTCATCTTTGGATGCACCAGTGAACTGAGTTGCTTCTCTGGCCATGCATAGCCCAGATGTCCTGCTGAGACCAAGGCTTTGCAAGCTTCTTTCAGATGGAGGTGTTATGGCATCTCATCACTGGGTCTTCTAAGATAGTCCCTCTTTGGACCCCAACAATAGTCCCCTTCCTCTCCCTCTCTCCAAATAAGAGGCTACCAGAGAAACTTCTAAAAGACTTTGCCTACATTTGGTAGATGAAATAATAAATAAGTTGGGCGTGGTGGTTCATGCCTGTGATCCCAGTGCTCTGGGAGGTTAAGGCAGGAGGATGACAAGTTTGAGCCAAGCCTGAGCAATTTAATGTCTCAGAAAAGAAAAGAAAAAAGATAGGAAAAGGAGAGGAGAGGAGAAAAAGAGGGGAGAGAGGAGACATGACGAAATGTTAGCCAGGGCTACACTTTTTATGAACTCAGACAATAAATCACTGTGCTACCTCAATACTATTGCTTGTTGGTTTTTCTATTGCCTCTTCTTCCCTGACCCTCTCTAGCATGACCAGGAAGCCCAGCGGGGCAGCCCAAGGAAGCCCTGCTTCCTGCCCCGAGTGCTCCAGGCAAGGAACAACCATTTCCAGGTTCCTGAGTGCTTTGGGGCCCTGAAGAAGCCTGGAAAAGAATGACTCCTTGGTCACTGAGCCAACAGATGCTCTTCTCCTCAGGAAAGACACTGCCCTGAGCTTTGTCTCTCTGTCCCGGAGGCAGCTGTGTGCTTGCTGGCCCTTCCTGTCTAGTGAGCAAGGGCAGGGAGGAAGGAAGGAGCAATGTTCCCCTCCTCCAAGCAGCACCTCAATCAGTGCCATGCAGGGCTTTCCCTCTAGGTCCCCAGTGGCTCAAATTCAAATGTTGAGTGCATTTACTGAATGTGAGTTTTAACTTCAAGTTAGTTATCTAAATAATGATAGAGAAAGGAATAATTTTCTCATCAATAGTATTGATTAGAAATGTAATGTCCTAAACCACCATGCAGGAGTTTATAAAACAGCAGCTAAAGTCAGCTAGAGTCACTGTTGGGTTTGACATAGCTCTGGGGCAGACATGGCTACCTGGCTTTGACCTTTGCTGCTTGGGCCACTTGTCTGCGTTGGCCTGAGCAACTTCTTAACCTTTCTGAACCTCAGTATCTTTATCTATAAAGTGGAAGTAAAAAGACTGCCTTCTAAGGATGTTTTAAAGACTAATCAAACGTTCTATGAAATCGCCTAGTAGGGAGTGTGGATTATCTGAGAAGCAGTCACTCCCCCAGTTTACCGTGGACATTGTGCTTTAGGTACATGAATTTATTTCAACCTCGTGAGAACTCAGCAAGGCAAGTGATCTGATGAACCCCGTTGTGTAGAAGAGAAAACCAAGGCACAGAAAGGTTCAAGAAGTATATTTAAAATTACAGAGACTGGGTGTGGTGGCACGTGCCTGTAATCCTAGCTCTTGGGAGGCTGTAAACAGGTGGATCACTACAAGTCCAACCTACTAGTGAGACCATGAACACCCTGTAGATCCTTCCCTAAAATACAAAAAAAAAAAAAAAAAAAAAAAAAAAAAAAAAAAAAAAAAAAAAAATTACACAGACAAGTAGCCTTAGAATTTGAACTTGTGCCCACTGGCCCATTACTTTGTGCTCATAACCACTTGCACATGGTCTTCTACTAGGTATTTGCTTTCTAACCTTCATCTCTGCCCAAGTGACCACAAAATGCACATTTTCAGGCCCTTTCATAATGCAAGAGGGAGATGATAGCTCCAGGGCATGACTTTTTCCTCATAAGCTCTAAAGATCCAGCAAAATACCACATGGTCTTCAGCCACAGCAGGGGTACTGGAATGAGCCTGTTATTCTGGTCACTGTGTATCTGACAATCAGATGGCCATGGCCAAGGTGACTTGTGCTTTAGTTCTCTTGCTTGGACTCTGCTTCTTTGCCTTCCCTTTCCCCTCTTCCATCCTTGTTTTAGCAGGCACCTTCTAACACATAAGAAGAAGATGCAATAGCATGTGGATGATCAATCCTAACAGACTGCGTAGTGCCATGGATAATGAATACCACAATCATGGTAGTAGGCAGGCTTCCTCTTTCCTATTCATAAAGGAAGGTTTTGGAGTAAACTCTGCTCACATCAGCTCGCCACCACTTGTGTGCTTGTTTCTGGTTTTACGTTCCTGTTCTTCTATCATAGTGCTGCTTAGAGATTTGGCATATGTGTCGATGGTTTGTAAGAACTGAGGCAAACTTTGGATCCATAGTAACTGTCTTAGTTACTCTTCTCTCGTTGCTGGGGCAAACACTTGACACTCAAAATGAAGGAGGGAAAGGTTTATTTAGCTCACAGTTACTGGAGGTTTCAGTTCATACTTAGCTGGCTCCAAAGCAGACTGGCACATAGCAGAGGGCAATGTTCCATGGTGGTGGGCAGAGAGCAAGAGCACTGGGAGAGAGCTAGCAGCAGCTAAGCAGCTGACTTCTCTTCCTACCTTACATTGAAACGCAAATCACCTGCCCCAGGGAAGACGCAGCACTCATTTCCACAATAATCAATTACTAATTCCAGAAGCTGCCCCATGACTGTATGAGGCTTTGGGGGACACCTAGACACAAACCATAACAGTAACTATTAGAATACATGGGGATAAGACAAGAAAGGCTCAGACATTTAAAAAAACAGCACATCTGAGTATCTCTGCCTGGTTCCAAAATTAGATTTTGTGTCAAACTTCTTCTTTGTGAAAGGTCATTTTAGGAGATTATCCTAACTGAAAAATCTACTGGGGGTAGGACAGGACTGAAGCAAAGCACACTAAAACTTGACAAGGATGAATTCTCATCAGGCAACTATAAACTTCTACAATTCTATGGTGAAAAAAATCCCACAGTTTGAAGTTTAATGGTAGAAAATAATAACAAGCATGTAGTACTCATATCAATTCAGTCTAAGTATTTAGAATGTGGTATAGAAAAGAGAATAGCTCTGGTGGAAAATTCTGGTCAATGTCAATTTTAAATCCTTTGCTAGCTACCTACCTGAATTATTAAATTTGGGGCTGGGGAGATAGCTCAGCAGTATAAGCACCTGCCTAGCAAGCGCAAGGACCTGGGCTTGATCCTTGATACTGTACTGCATGCCATGCCGGCCCGGAGCCAAGCTAACCACTAAAACCATGCATGGTGATGCGCGCTTGTAATCCCAGCACTGGGGAGGCTGAAACAGGAGGATCACTGTGAGTCTGAACTGCACAGTGAAACCCTGCATCCAACAATGAATTAATTAATTAAATGTGAACTTATGGATTTTTGGCCTTAAAAACGTTTCCCTGTGTATGTTCTGTGAGGAGCCATGGAGTAAAAACACTGCTCAATTCCTGCTTCTTAGAATTCTTTCAGTGCTTTTTCTTTCCTTTTTTTTTTTTTTTTTGTTATGAGCAGAACATATTTATTGAGAGAAAGAAAGCTCCTATCTGAGAGGCTTTTTCATTTTCTTAGAATCCTTTCTTGGCTTTTAGGGCTGGGCCTCTGTGATGTTTGACCTGAACTTACCATTGGCTCCTAAGGCCAAATTGCAATGGGCTTCCTCTGCACCATTAAGATGGGCCGATTTCCTAGAGGGCCCGAGCCGTCGTCTCTGAGACGCCCTAATGGATATCCCTGGGAATGGATCCATTTAGTTGAAGTACTTTACAGAATGTCCTCAGTATCTAGCAGAATTCCCGATGGCAGGGCTCCAGATTGCTTTCAGTTTTTTACTCAAGAAGAGGCAAGGAGTTACCCTTATGTAGAATAACACTGGGCTCTAAGGAAGTAGGAAAAAAGACAAGGTGAGCCTCAGATCTCCATTTCAAAAAGTCCTTCATGAGCCACTGATCTCATATCAAAAATGAATTCCCATGCATTTTTGTTGGAAGGGGAAATAAAAGAACATAATTTGACCTTTGATCATGTTTGTGAATTTTCAAACAGTTTCTTCCTATTCCCAACTAGAGTTCACTCACTCAGGGATTCTCTACTCAAACATAAACTTAAGCTAGGCCTGAGCTTTCTTAAATTTGAGTTTACCCACTTATTTCTTCATTTGTAATGTTGGGAATCAAGATATTCTCTCTGTCTCTGTCTGTCTGTCTGTCTGTCTGTCTGTCTGTCTGTCTCTCTCTCTCTCTCTCTCTCTCTCTCTCTCTCTCTCTCTCCCCCTCACCCTCCTTCCCTCCCTGGCACTGGGGATTGAACACATTTAGCTACGTCCCAGCTCTTTTTACGTTCTATTTTATTTTGAGACAGCATCTCTCACTAAGTCCCTATTTGCCCAGGCTGGGCTCAAACTTTGGATCCCTGCATCAGCCTCCCAAGTGCTAGAATTACAGGTATGCATCATCACTGTGGATTCTCTTTTATCCTTGGAGTTGGAGCTAAAAATTACTGTCTCTGTACAAGATCCTAGACCCTGCTGATGTGGAGAGATGCTGTGCTGGGGAATTTGAGGGGGAGACCAAGGTCAAACCGGTCCTGAGTGGCACAACAGACCTGCCTGAACGGAACTGTCCCTATTGGAAGCCTCACTTGAGGCAATGAGACTTACTTAAATCTTAAGGGAACCTTGGCATCTCTGCCTCATGCACTAAACAATGACCTCTGAGATGGCTCTAGGAGATGGCCCATAAATAATATATACTTGCTAAGTATATGGAGTCATTGTTGTGTGCATGAGCTGCCTTTTAGAGGACTGCCTGGCTCTTGGCACTGCTCAGAATCCTTCAGATGACTTTGTGAGTGGTGGACACTGCTGAGTGAGCTGAGGCAGGCTTTTTCCCATCAGCACCCTCGGAATCATGTTCAGGGTGCTCAGGGCAATGACTGTGTACCCACATCCCCATCGGAGGGCATGAGGGTTCCATGAGAGATATGGAATGCAGCACAGGACAAGTCAGTTTTCCACCAGAACAAAGGCCATAAGGGTGTGACCAGAGTCAGAGGGACAGAGGCTGATGCACAGATGGATGCAGTGGGTGTTCAGGTTGTCCACAGTGGTGATGCTGCTTCTTCCTGAGGCAGAAGTCAGGCTGTTCCTGATTCTGAACTGCAATAGGTTTAGACCTTGTTCAAAACAATAGATTTCCAGCTGCCTTGGCCTCTCCCTCCCTGGCAGGCTGAGCACAGCTGGAAATGTGGATTTCAGCTCTGAAACACGCCCACACCATCCTCCATCCAACTCACCTGGGTTGTGGAGTTTTCCACTTCACTTGCAAGTTTCCTCCCCAGGGACTGTGAGCACCACTTCTGGAGGGGGTGGAGGGATGCAGCTGGGACAGAGTTGCAAGAAGATTGGGCCAGGTGGTTCTTCCACAGACACTCGCTGGGAGCCTCATTGGGGCTGAACTTGCCAACTGGCTGGCTCAAGGCAGGGAGGGCATGGTGAGGGGCCTGGCACAGAGAAGCCGCTCCTGTCATGGTGGCCAGGAAGCAGAGAACAGAGAAGCATACGCCCTTCCAGGTCACGCCCCCAGCTGCCCTCCTTCAATCTGGTGCCACCTGCTAAAAAAGCAAGTTAGCTCTTTTCCACTCCCCTACAAGCCAGTCATGTTCCTGCACATGAGAATTCTGGAGGATGCTTTAGATCTAACCAAAACAGTACCCTTAATCCACAAGAATTAGGAGTGCACTTGTGAACTTTCCAGGGCTGCCCTGCTATGTTCTTTTCTTTTTTCCCCCTTTCTTGACTACATTTTTGATGATTGTCTCACCTTGTATCCGTCAAAGTACTCTACCTGTTGTACTTTTATTGTTTGCTCATATTTTGCCTCAAGGCCATCTTAGTGATCCCTGGTCAACTAGAATCTATGCATAATATCAGAGCGGTTTAGATAGCTTATACAAATAATTTTTTTCTCTTTGTGTTCAATAGAATGAGGCTGAAGAATATAATCATGCAGCCCCATTTCCCTACCCTACAGATGCAGTGAGAAACTATGTTGCAGGCTCTGCCCAGACAGCTATAAAAGAAACCTGGTAGGCTCAGCATTCATAGTCCTGGCTTTCCCTTCTGCTACCTGCAAACAATACCTAGCACAGATAAGAGAACAGAAATCACAGTTCAGGAGTCGTTACTCATTTGATGATAAACATATTTTACAACCAATAGGCACTTATAAAGATAAGATTTAGAAAGACTAAGTCATTAAGGCTGGCCTCTCAGCTTAATTGGTTCTATTAATTGATGTGAATGTTCGCACTCCAAAAAATTTTGCAGAACTTTTCTAATATGTTGCCACACTGAGGGAAAGCAGAAAGTTTATGGTGTGTTCTGAGCAGCAGGAAGATGGAGGCTGAGAGCCTCGTCTAGAAAATTCAGTAGACAGACTGTTTGGAAAACTGAACTCTATAAAGAAGAAGTACTGTGATGGTTATAGCATTGTGACTACATTGTAAAACATACACACACACACACACACACAGACACAGAGACACACACACACACACACACACACACACACACACTATTTTCTTTTCCTATGGTAAAAACAGTGTTTTGTTTATTGCAAAGTTTTGGAAAATAGAGAATAAGAAAGACAAAATTCAGGTTTTTACCATCCTGAGAAAGACACTGTTAGCCATTGGGGAATTTCCTTTGTATATATATATTTTAACAAAATGTGGATCCTTCTGCCAGTGCCATCTTGCCAACAGAAGATCGAGGTTACAGGGATGTGTTTTCGGTGACTCAGCCCATCTCTAGCAGACACAGTGCAGATGTGCTGCGCAGCTGGACCAGAAGCTCCGCCCTCAGGAGTCTGGACACAGAGAAGCAAAGGCTTAAGTATCCAGTGAAGGACTTTATTCCCTGAATTCCAAATAACAGCTTTCCTGGGTGACCTCATATGTAAGGTGTAACTCTAGCTCCCTGACAAGGACTTCAGGCAACCTCCAGAAAGGGAAAAACTCAACCCAACAATGCACAGACAGCACCAGGGAACGAACGCTGACAAACCTCCCACCTAGTACAGATCCACTCGAAAACCAGATCCCTTCCTATCAGATGCTCAGATAAAGGCTACAGATGCTCTTCTGAGAGACAGAGTTAGTCTTTCAGCACTGAGGGCTGTGTTGAGAAAAATTAAATATTATGTGGCTTGGAACTTGTGTCTATAAAATGCATGATGTTGACAACGTTTTCTTCCCATAGTCTACAGAAATAAACATGTATGAAGAAGTGGCTGGCCTAGTTAATTAAGTGCAAGACTGGAAGACAGAAGCAAAATCAAATGTCTCATGCTGTCTTATTTTGCAGTCTTCACCTAGTCATTTCTCAGTCTCCTTTCCAAGAAAGCTGTGAGGGTTGATATAGTGATTGACTGTGGGTGGCTTGCCTGTGGGAAGATGGAGTGGGGCGGGGGCTGTGCCTCTTGTTGCATGCGCTCCTCAAGGCTGTTTCCAGATGGTATGTGGTTTTGCACTAACACAAGATCTTGACAAATGAAGTTCATGGCTGAGCACTATGGAGATGGTTTTGGTCAAGACATAAGTCATAAGACTGCTGAGGTTGAGCTCAGCAGCACTCAGCTTCTTGGATCGTTTTCTGAAAAATGTGTACTTACTGCTAGCTCAGCCAGGGTTTGCATAAACTAAGAGGCCCCTGTAACCCAACCCACAAGCAGTTCCTATGAGCAAAAGACAGGAATTCTCTTCAGTTCTGTCATTTCCTCAGTTCCTTGCCAGGGGACCTCAGATTCACCTTTTTCAACAAGTGCTTGCAGCACCATCCATCAGTGGAGGAAAAGAGCACCTTCCCTGTGCCAGCATTTCAGTCCGTTACTGATGATTGAAAAATGTGCTTGAGGTTTCAGGTTGGGGAAATGTGTTTTCGTTCACTCCCTCCATTTATAACCACATCTGTTATTGATAGGGCAGGCTATATATTAATAGAATGACTTTCCTATGTCTGGAGTTCTCCTTTGTGACATGTTGGCTTAGGGCACTAAACAGAGAGGGCAGAGAAAAGCTAACTCTGTGCCTGGTGATTCCACCCCTGGGCTCTTCTGGAAGGCCTGTCTGTGGGCGAAACTCATTTACATTCTCAATATTGAGGAAGCCGATCTGAAAGAGAATGGGTATAAAGAGCAGCTCTGTTTCTCATTCTTGGTTTCTAAGACACACTAGCAAGTTTAATTAGTTCAAAATGTCCTACCTCTTTTTTCTACCTTCTTTCTCCACAGAGGGACTGAGGTTGTTTTGGTATTTCCTCAACTAGTCTATGGCTGGATAGTTCATGTCAGTGAGGCTGTACATGTGAGAGCTGAAAGGACTCCAGGGACTCCTCAGTCCAGTAGCTGCCACGCTCTTCTCTGGAGGAGGTGACTGTGGAGTGATAGTGGGGGAAGGGAACGTAACAGTGCGTCAGGAGTGTATATCCAAATACACACACACACACACACACACACACACAGACACACACAGGCACACACATGTACACAATCATGTGCACATCCCACTTAGCTGCACCTTGTATGTGGAGCTTCCAAATGATACTTCATTTGAATTAAGGATGTGGCCAAATGAAGTTTAACACCCCTTATAAACTTCTCCCCC
This sequence comes from Capromys pilorides, assembly GCA_004027915.1. NCBI lineage: Eukaryota > Metazoa > Chordata > Mammalia > Rodentia > Capromyidae > Capromys > Capromys pilorides. The sequence goes on from PVKN010016227.1 coordinate 14,914, forward strand.
TTATTTTACTGGATAAGAAATAAAATCCTAGGAGGTAAACTGACATGCCTATGGCACTATGCTACTTTGTGACAAAATTAAGACAAAAATCCAAATGTTCTCACTGGCTTCGAGTGATTGAATGATTCATTCATTCATTCACAAATGTTTCCTGGTCCAGCTATTGTGATAACTGTTAGTTCCAAATTGGACTTCTTTTAGGGCTGACCTGATAGCTTAGCAGACTACAGCACCTGCTTAGGCAGAGTGCAGTGGCTGGGGTTTGATCCCTGGTGTGCTGTGTGGGCCCCAGCGATTGAGACTGGATGTGGTGGTGCACACCTGTAATCCCAGCATTTGGGAGGCTGAAAATAGGAGAATCACTATGAGTCCAATCTACATAGTGAGCCCCTATAAACCCTGTCTTAAATGAAAAAAATAAAAAAAAACTTGTTTGACAAGTTTGTCTTTAAGACACAGCCTTTAAAAAATGACTTTCCACTAGCTTGGGAATGAAGTTATGTAACACCTGATCTTTTACTACCTTATCTAATGGTCTTTGCTCCTTACATGTAACATTTCTTCTGAGGGTATCTGAGAAAATTTGTGTCCAAGTCACATTAACTTTTAAAAATATGTTGAATATATTAACATTTGCAAATCCCTTTAATTTTTAAAAGCATCTTTGTAGTTTACATTGGTAGAGTCAGGTTGGCCTATATCCAATGATATAATGCCACTTGGTATGAAGTTTCTTATAATGAAATCTAGATCTAAACAAAAAAACCATTTTTCAGAGCTCATTGTTCTTTCCTGGGTTCATATTTTATACCCAACCCAATCCATGAATATGCTTTGGGTGGTCTTGTGTAGAGCTGTCTGTCCGCAAGTCCCATTATTTTACAACTACAGTGTCTATTTTTATGTGTGTCTCTCCCAGCAGAATAGCAGTTACTGAAGGGTAGTGAATGTCTTACTCATCTCTGGGGCCCCAGAACAACTCAGCACAGATTATCAATAAAGATTGGAGAACAGGGCGGGCTGGGGGCTGGCAGGGAAAGAATGAGTCATGTGTCATACTTCTCTACAGGCTCTTTTCTTCTAACAAGAAAAGCTCCGTGAAAGATTGATGTCCTCTGTTGAAACCAATTGGTGTAAATTACAATACATGACTACTATTCTTTAACAAAGGCCTTATCAGTACTTTATAAGATTGAGATGAGCCTTGTGAAAGAAAGCTGTTTGGTGTAGAAGTTGGAAGAAGCCTCAAGTGATATCATTGGTACCCTCTTCCTCTCTCCTCCAGGTATTTTGACTACAAAACTTTATCAGTCTATTTTCCACTTTCATCATTTTCTCAAGAAAACTATGATGTTCATATAGAAACCTTTTTAGGATGGATGTATCTAGATATGCATAGAAGTAGAGATAATAGTACAACAAAACCCTGTGCATGCCCACCAACTTTAATCATTATCAATGTTTGATAATTTGACAATTATCAACACTTTGCACATTTTGTCATTCTTACTTCATCTTTTTCCTCCTCCACATTTTAAAACTCTGTTAAATTCATATAACAGACCATTAAAAGAATATTAAAAATTATAAATATGCAAATGATGGCCACATATGGCAATACATGGACATTAGTTACATTTATTCAAATGACAAACACATATCAATCACATTTATATAAAATTACAGGTTTAATATACAAGAAGAAGTTGTTCAAGGCTTAATGTTCCTTGGTTCATCTCTGGTTTCTTTGTCATAAGTCTTTATCTCTTTCTTTTTTTCTTTTTTTTTTTTTTTGAATGAGAAGAACATATTTATTGAGGGAAAGAGAGCTCCTGTCTGAGAGAGGGACAGAAGGGGGCCCCAAGTGGGTGGTCTCCCCTTTTTTGAGGTAGGGCCTCACTATGTAATGCAGACTGGCCTTGGACTCCCTTATGTAGGCTAGGCTGGCCTTGAGCTCACAGTGATCCTCCTTTCTCAGCCTCCCAAGGGCTGGGACTATAGGCACATGCAACCATACCTTGCCTCTCCTAAGTCTTTTTTTTCACACATTTAGCATTTGCAGCATTACTCAACCAAAAGAAAAAAAAAAAATCCAAATGTATAAGTGAAAAAAATACAAACTGTTGACACAGGCTGTAAATCTTTAAAAAATATTTGTCCTATAAAAATATTCTAATATTTTACTCTCACTGTACTTATAGGAAAAATTTTCTAAATCCCTGTGGTGTCAAAATTTCTAATTGTCTCCAGTATTCATTCTCTCTTTCTCACTTACAGAACCCCTACATTTTAACTTGATGAAAGACAGCCAGATAAATGTACAAATGAAATTAAATTCTAGCCTATAGAATATAATTGAAATACTATGCACATATTGAAGAAATTGTAGTTAAAGAGCATAAGTATATACTTTGTCCCTCCCTCCTTTCTGTTCTTTCTGTTATATTTGATGGCTGGAGCTCAAGTGGCCATCTTTTTTTTTTTTTTGTGGGACCTGGGTTTGAACTCATGACCTTGCACTTGCCAGGCAGGCACCTGTGCCACAGAACTATCTCCCTGGCCCCCTAAAGTGGCCATCTTGGACCATGAGGTAGAATATGCCAAGAATGAAAAGACAGCAAGAAGAATGAGTCCATAATGGATTTTGAAGATACTTCCTTAGCCTTGGGCCACTTCCCTATGGATTTTTTTTTTTTTTTAATATAAAGTGGGAATCATCTTCACTATTTGTTAGGCCTTGAGTCTGAACTTTTAAAGTTAGCACAGCCACTGTCATAAAGTAATGAAATGGATCACTTTTTATGAGGAAAAAGAAATAAAAATAATAAAAGTTTCAAAACAGGTTAGTAGGAGAGTTACAATGATTATTACATTGCCTATTGTTATCTTTGAGGTAGCTATTCAGAGTACAAGAGAACACAGGATAGCAGCATAATATCTTGCCCAAACAATATTAGTATAAACTTTACTTTTCAATGAACTTAGAGAAACTAGCTGTATAACTATCTTAAGTATCATAACATATATAAATATATATTTTTCTTGTTTCCTTTTTCCTTCCTTCCTTTCCCCTTTTCCCCAGTCACAGTTTATCTT
>PVKN010016228.1:0-18008 GCA_004027915.1 Capromys pilorides
GCAGTCTGGGAAATGCTCTGCGGCCAGCAACCACTGCTGCTCATCTCGCCTTCTTTGGAGAAGCATTCGTGGTCCAGAGCTTGGTGGGAAGAAGATCAAGGGACCAGATAGGAGCATAGGGTAGACACAAGCAGTGCTGATCCTGCGGGAGCCTCATGAGAGAGAAGCCACTGCCCTGGCCTCTGCACATCAGGCCCTCCGCCTTGGTGGCAGCCGCCCCTCTAGGGTGCTAGCGGTGCCTGGGTCATGTGACTCTTTCTAGAATTCAGCATGTAGGAGGCTGCAGAAGGCTCCTGGTCTTCTGCCCCAGCCTCCCAGGTGTGTGCCACTCTGCTAGGCTGACTTCAATTTTTTTTTTTTTTTTTTTTTTTTTTTTTTTTTTTTTTTTTCATAACTGGGGATTGACCTCAAACTTTAGCTCTGAGATATATTTCCATTCATTCATTCTTTCTTATTTTTTAAAAAATGTATGTATGTATGTATGTATGTATGTATGTATGTTATGGCCAACTCAGCCTGCCTTGGTGGTGGAGCTGGTGCAGCATGTGGTGCTGGGGATTGAACCTCAGTCCCTGTGGTTGCCTAAGCTTGCCTAAGCTTGCCTAAGCAGGCACTTTAGACTGCTGAACTATCTTGCTGACTCTCTCTCTCTCTCTCTCTCTCTCTCTCTCTCTCTCTCTCTCTCTCTCTCTGTGTCTTGTCTTTTTGAGACAGGGTCTCGCTGTGCAGCTCAGGCTGGCCTTGAGCTCACTTTTGTAGCCCAGCTTGGTCTCGAACTTGCATCAATCCTCCTGTCTCAACCTCCCAAGTGCTGGGATTACAGGCATGCGCCACCATTCCCAGCTTAGATTTATAAATAAGTATCTGTATACCCTACATCCAGTTTCTTGTGTTATTAATATAGTATGGTATATTTACTATAATGAGTGAACCAGTATTACCTAACATACTTACTTTATTCACATTCCCTTAGTTTCCCGTCTTTTCTCTTTTAGGATCCCATGTAGAATGTCACATTTAGTCGTCATGCCTCCTTAGGTTCCTCTTGGCTCTGAAAGTTCTGGCTTGCACATTTCATCTTGCTAATTCTGGTTACTGAATTCAGAACATTCTAAGGGGGAAAGTGAAAGCAGAGAGACCAATTCAGAAGCCAGTGCCAGAGTGGAGACATGGATAGCTTGAGCTGGAAAAAAAAAGTTCTTTCCTGTTGGGAACATGTAAAGCTGTTAAGACTGGCTGAGAGAGCTGAGGACATGAGTGTAAAGCAGTGATGGCAAACTTTTTAGTGAGACCCATGTGCTGTAGGCTCCCCACTGTTCGTATAAAGTCATAAGAAAATAGCCCCAGGGGCACTTTGATGTTTAAGTGTTATAAGGTGAGAAGAGACTGTTACATGCTGCCTATATAGTCCAAGTCAGGTGAAGGCAAGGGAAACACCTTTAGCTTTAGCAGCAAGAATTGACTGGATATCTTAGTGTATGCCTATAATCCCAGCACTCAAGAGACCAGGACAGCGGGATTGCTGTGAGTTCAATGCTATGAGTAGTTAGTTCAAGGCCAATATGAATTATATAGCAAGACCTTGTCTCAAAAAAAATTTCTTTTAATTAAAAAAACACACCTTTGTTGCATGGGATATTATAAAGGCCATCAATAGTCATATCTTTGTTGATCACAGTATGGCTGATCATTGAAATTTGAGAAACTATTTATAGTAGTACCTTGGTTTATGAACTTAATTTATTTTACGATTTTGGGTAAGATGGCCACATTTGTGTTTGTGCGGGGAACTTGGCCCTGGTTGTATTTGTCTAATTGTGGAGTTGGTGAATGGAAGTAAAATTATGTCAAGCACTTCTGAGAATCAAATTGTTTGCCAACAGAAACAAGGTAAGCCAGGCTGTTACTGTATTATATAAGGTAAAAAGGCAAACATTTATGTCTGTTTCCAGGCAGCATGGATGTTCTCTTAGTACTGTGGCCCACCAAGAAACATTGAATGGTACATGAGTGTCCCCTCCCCTCTTTATTTAGTTCCCTGCCCCTTTTTTTGTATTTTAGGAAAGGGTCTACAGGGTCTTCAGGGTCTCACTACTAGATCTGACTCAGTGATCTGCCTGTTTACAGCCTCCCAAGAACTGGGATTACAGGCACCTCCATGCTCAGTCTCAATTGCTGTCTCAGCATGCCCTGGGGGTGGGGCTGACACAAAAGGCCCTGGGATTAAACCCCTGGCCCCCTGCATGGTGCTTGCAGGTGCTTTAATCCACTGAGCTATTTGGCCAGCCCTGAGTTTCTCTTTTAAATGCCATGTGAAATCAGGAAATTGTTCTTATAGTCTGGAATTGAGAGAGATGACACACTGATTGTTTGCATTAACACATCCTATTATTTAGACCTTCTAGTCCTTCTCCTCTCTGCGGGTTGTGACGTTTTCTGTGGGATGAAAGTGCTGATTTTCCACAAGGAGCAGTGTGTAGGTGCTTTGAGAGATAAAACTATAGGCGGAGCAAGGCTAGGCTTGTCTTCTTTTGATGGGACATGCCAAGTGCAGCTCCCGCCTCCAGGGCTCTTGGGATCTGTTTCTTCTGAGCCTGGAGCCCTGCAGCTGCCTGAAAGAAGCCCAGAGCACAGTAATTACTAGAAAGGCCCCCCACTCTAGCAGTAAAAAGAGAAAAGAATTTAGCCTGTCTGTTAACAACAAGCAGTCTCCAACCCATTGGAGGTGCTCAGGAAAAATTGTTACTTCTCAAACTTTAATGTCCATTTTCATTATGAAAGAGTCAATATTTGGGGTTTTATGAGCCCCCAATATCACTTTAGAGATAGAGATGTAGTAAGAAGTAAGTATAAGCATAAATCAGGGTTTGCTAATCTAAATGGTGTATTTTCTAGATGCTAAAGGCTTTCTGCACATTGTATCCATTTGAATTGGTTATGAAAAAGCAACATCAATTTTGTGCAGTTGTTTTTAATTGTACAGCTGTTAAAACATCACTTTTGTTCTCAAAGGAGAGAGAATGAAATCTTCATAACCAAGAGATTCTTCTTTTGTACGTTTTCATTCTCTTTTGTTTAATTTTTTTTGTCTTTTTGAGACAGGGTCTCGCTGTGCAGTTCAGACTGGCCTTGAGTTCACTCCTGTAGCCCAGGCTGGTCTCAAACTGACACCGATCCTCCTGCCTCAGCCTCCCAAGTGCTGGGATTACAGACGTGCACCACCACACCCTGCTTCTTTTTTGTTTTCTTGCAGTGATCATACTTTCTCTAATTTTTTAATTATGTCACCTTTAGAAGCCTGTGAAGCGGATAAAATTTGATTTCTCACCCAGTACTATATGAGACCTCGTGTTCTTACAAAAGTATTGGCGGGGAGGGAGTGAGCAGCAGCACAAGGTCATGAGTTTGATTCCCAGTATGAAAGAAGGAAAGAAAAAGGATGAAAGAATAGAGAGGGGGGGCGTGGTTCTGGTTAGTTGTTTTGCAACAAGAGTCTTGTTATATAATCTGGTTGACCTCAAACTTGCAACGACCATTGGCTCAGAGGAAGGTCTTTGGGAAGAGAAGGGTATATGTAGATTCTTAAAATGATTTGTTGATTTTTCAATGTTCATTGTTGAGTCTAGGTTGTGCTAAACTGTTCTGTGCTACCCAAGAACTTTTTTTATTTAGGCCCTTCTCATGCTATTTGTCTTTATTCTCACTCAGATTCTCCATTCCTGCCCCACGCCTACTGTGCCTAAATCCCCATTTATATGTTACAATCAGTGAATGTTTCTATTTTCCATGTTTATGTATAATTAGGTCTCCTTCAAGGTACCTTCTGCAAAGTGCCTTGAGCTTTTTCATCACAGAGCTCTTTACACTTTTTTTTGCCTTCTCTCAGCAACTTTAGAGTAAGGTTTATCTCTTCATTGTTATATCTGCAGCACATAGCACTGTCACTGACTCATGCACTCACTGCATCCTTGTTTGCTCCTCATACATTGTTAGTAGTTTTCTTAAAGGGAGAAATGCCATTGCTTGGTTTGTAGAATTGAAAATTAAACCCTTTAGTACATATGGCCACATTACTTTTCATAGAATCATATTGTGTCAGGAGTAGTTGGGAGGTTGAGGCAGAAGTATTACAAATTTAAGGCCAACCTGAGCTACCTAGTAAGAGCCATTCCCAAAGTAAAATTTAAGAAGGCAGAAAATAACGTTTAGATAGTAGAGTATTCCTGGGTTCACTTTCTAGTAGTCCATCCAGTAAAACTATGTGATGACACACCTGTAATCTCAGCAGTTGGGAAAAGGACAAAGGAGAGCAAGTTTGAGTCCCACATGGCCAACTTAGGAAGAACCTATCTCAAAATAATAAAAATTTAAAAGGGCTGGCAGTATAGCTCAGTGCACTAAGCACTTGCTTAGGTAAGCCCAGGGGCCAAAGTTCGATCCCTGGCACTGCGTGCTAGCCAGCCCTGCCCTCAGTTGCGCTGAGCCAGCATGGTGTCCGGGTATGGTGGTGCATGCCTATAATCCTAGCACTAGGGAGGCAGAAATCAGGAGGATCACTAAAAGTATGGCCTGTGTAGTGAGACCCCGTGTACACACACACATGCACGCACATACACACAAACTTAAAATTTTAAAGGGCTGGGGCATTATAGTTCATTATAAAGGCCCTGGGTTCATACTTTCTTTGTTAAAAATCCCGAAATTTTTCTATCACCTGTTATTCCTGGCCAGCCCTCATGATATTATATCCTTGAAGACTGCAAAGCTGTAGAGCTCTTTGGCCTTCCTGGTGGTGGTAGAGTGGCAGGAAGGATATGTTGAGCTGTCTGTGGACAGCAGTATTTCTCTAAGAGAATGACATTGCTAGCTGGTGCCCTGTAAAAGATGGCTGCTTGATTCAGCCACAGCCAGCTATCTAAAAGATATGTAATTACCATTTGTTCTATAAACAAGGACAGCTGCATCACAGGAGAGTGGAGTGTAGCCTGGCAGAGGACAACAAAAAAGTGTGATTAGACATTGGTCCCTTTTGCTTATACCCAATTAAAAGATAGAACGAGAGATTGCTTGCTCTACTCTTTGATGTAACCCCAAGTCACTCTACGTTTAGGTCTTTTTTCTTATTTCTAGACTATCTAAAAGTTCTCCCTGTCTAATACTTACAGATATTAGTTGAGCTTTCCATATCAACTATACAGCTAATTGGAAATAGGTGAATTTCATGTTCAGCTCTTCTGTTAGTGAAGAAGATATGGGGAAAAAAAAAAACAGCTAAATAAATATCATAGAAGTATTAGATATAATTTGAAATGACTTTGGTTATTTCCAGGTAGGGAATTTTAATACCATTAGTAAAATTTTTACTTTTAAATTTAAGAAATCTTTGCAGGGACACGGATTGAATCCAGGGCATACTATGCCCCAGCCCTGAGTGCCTAGGGTGCACTGAAACATCGCCTGAGACTGGATGTGGTAGCACACGCCTGTAACCCCAGCACTTGGGAGACTGAAAACAGGGCGATCAGTACAAGTCCAGTCTGTGTAGTGACACCCTATAGACCCTGTACTACATACATACATACATACATACATACATACATACATACATACATTTTAAAGACAGGGTCTCACTGTGTACTGTTCAGGCTGGCCTTAAGCTTACTGTTTAGCCCAGTTTGGCCTCAAACTCATGTCAGTCTTCCTTCCTCAGCCTCCAGAGTGCTAGGACTACAGGTGTTCACCAATATGCTCATACCACCTTCTTCTAATTAGTGACAGTTAAATTTGGCCATCCCTCTGCTTGATGGCAAGTTGGGGAGTCTTCCATATTCTTTTCACTCAGTTCTGCACAGACCGAGCAGAACTAAAAATGCAAATAGGTAATATACTTGAGTTCACACTTTCAGAAATTTTCCTAATAATCCCCTAACGTGGGATTAGGTGGCCTTCTTTGCCATTTGGAGCCAAGATAATTTTCTCTTGAATTGATATTTGCAACGGCACTCATACCTGTCTCAGCATCCAGCTCACTTGTGCTACAGTTGCCAGGCTCTAGATTGTGAGGAGGATAGTGTCCTTGTTTCTCTTAGTTCAGGCTTTACTCTGCTTATACTAGCTTTTCCAGCACAGAGCATCATGACTGTTGGATTTTTCAAATGTACAGGCTTTCCTCTTGGAAATCCGTAATCTGTAATTTTTGTTTTGTTGACTGTTTTTTTTTCCCCCTTGAGCATCAAACTGGGCATCAAACTCAAGATCTTACATTTTCCAGGCAGATACTGTGCTACTGAGTTGTATTCCTGGCCCTGCCTAATCTCTAGCTGTGTGCATGCATACCTGGGTATGTCTGTGTCTTTGTCTCTGTCCCCTTTCCTTTCTTTCTCTGACTCTTGCAGTTGAGATTGTGACATTGAGAGCAGTCACCTCCAAAGAGGAAAACCTTCCCACAAGTCAGAAGTACAAAAGGCATTTATTTTGAATGGAAACACTGTTTCTCTTTGACAGAGATTTATTTTGGGGTATTGCCTATATGCATTTGTCTAGGTGGAATGGTAAAGTCACACAGGTGTGAAATATCTTCCTGTTTTATTAAAATACTATAGTTTATGAGCAGCTTTTCTTAATGATGAGTGCTATACTATGTCTCAGAGAAAGAATTATCCTATTAGTTGGTCTAACATAGATGAACATCATAAAGTTACACATTTGAAACAAAATGCATGAGTCATCCTGTACTCCTAATGCAGTCACTTGCATGCCATCTTTCTCTTATCGGTCTTGCTGCCATTCAGTGGAAGAATCAAAAAGTCCAAGGTCTTCCACATGGCTTTTTATTTAAAAATGTTGTTGGAAGAATGGGAGTTATAAAATAAACACTCTGCAAAAAGTCAGTTCCAAGTTAAGCATGCAACTTGAAGCAGGCAGCTTCACATTTTCAGGAAGTGCCCAGACCCCAAGTGGGACTTGCAGGAAGTGTTTAGATACAGAGTCACACTTCCTCTTTCTAGTTCAGCTAAGACGTTGCTTTCCTTTATCCATGTCATGCTGAGATTTCCCTCCTACCTACCCTCTGCCCACTCTTACATAGTACTTTTTTGTCTTAAATTTGTAGCTGACACTCCATATAAGTTTCTGTCACATTTTGATGAACTCCATTTTATGCCAACTAGAGAAACAAGTGATTCATCTATGCATTTATAAAGTGTCTCGCCCCCCACCCCCCACCCCATGCCTTCTATGATCAAAGACTGTATTTTTTCTACCTTGTAAAAGGTCTTGATTAGTTAAGGAAGAGGACAGCCCCACTAAAAAACAACAGTGAAAAAGTATTAGCTGACTATGGTGGCACACACCTAAAATCCAGCACTGTGAAGGCTGAGGCAGAAAGATAACCCTTTTTTTGTTGTTGTTAAGACAGAGTTCAGGCTGGCCTTGAATTTAGGAGAAGCCTCCTGCCTCAGCCTTGTAAGTGCTGGGATCACAGGTGTGTACGCCCATCTTGTTTTAGACTTTCTTTTTTTTTTTTTTTTTTTTTTTTTTTTTTTTTTTTTTTTTTTCTTGAGGCAGGATTTCACTATGCAATTTGGGCAGGCCTTGTGCTCACTTTTGTAGCCCCCAGGCTGATCTCGAACTCAGTCTCCCAAGTGTTGGCATTACAGGTGTGTACCACCACACACAGGGCCAACACTTGGGACTTTGTGCTTTAGTGCTCAGACCTGTGAGCTATCTTCCCAGCCTACATGATTTGAACTTTTTAATGGGAGGAAAAAAGATATTTTTGTCTGATGTCAAACTGATGCCTGGATATTTGGCGGACCTTGGTCTCCTGATGTAGTAATGTTCTTGCAAATTGTTTGCCCATGAAAATGACTGCTTAGAAAAATAGTTGGAGAAAGAACTCAAAAAAAGTGATCAGTACTTTTTACCAGTAGGAAATTGAGAGTCTAGGATCCTTCCTTCCTTTTCTTTTTTTTTTCCTTCAGTTTTTGGTACTCACATAGACATAAAGTGAACTCTATGTCTATGCACAGATGAATGAACAGAGAAAACGTACTTAGGTACAATTGGATACTATTCTGCCATAGAGAAGGGAAACTCAGATCAGTTGTAGGAAATGGGTGCACCTTGAAACCATAGTATTAAGTGAAATAAGATACACAAGCTTAAATGTGGTATGGTTTGGGGCCGGAGAGATAGCTCCGTGGCACAAGTGCCTGACTGGCAAGTGCAAGGACGTGAGTTTGAACCCCGGTCCTGCAAAAAAAAAAAAAAAAAAAATGGTATTTTTTTTTTCCTGTGAGAACTCAAAGAATAAAGAACAAAGTAAAAGCTAAATAGGAAAGAGGGAGAGAAATCTTTTTGCAAATGGAAAGGGAATCACAAAATGGAGGGATGAACCGGGCATGGTGGCGCACACCTATAATCCTAGCACTTGGGAGGCTGAGGCAGGAGGATAGGTTCGAGTTTGAGACCAGCCTGGGCTACAGAAGTGAGCTCCCGGCCAGCCTGAACTGCACGGCAAGATATCCTGTCTCAAAAAGACAAAAAAAAAAAAAAAATGGAGGGAAGGACAGGGGATGAAAAAAATTAAGATGCAGCACATACACAGATCAGATACTCAAAATGTGTGTTGTCATCATGTTGCCAAACATGCGTCAGTTAGAAAAAGAAAATGACATTTTCAAAAATCAAAGATTTCAGGACTCCTGGGTCCCTAGAGAAGTAAGGCCTCTGAAAATATCCATATAAATATTAAAACAGCATTTTGTGGCATAGATAATATGCTTTTACTGAGGAAGGTGATGACATAAGATGAAATAGTCTCTTGGTTGGATATCATTTCATAAATACTTTCTTAAAGTGAGTAGATTTTCTTTTAATCATATAATAAAATAATGCAGCTTGATATTTATGTATAATTTTATAAATTTCCCAAGTCAGAGAAAGGTTTTATTTTTTAAGAGTAGGAAAATTTATTGGGAATAGGAATGGGGAATAAGAATAGCTCCTGAGAAATAGGACTTCCGAGATGATTGCCTATCAGAGAAAATTTTATACTTAATAAATGTATTACATTTCTTCTCACAGTGCTGGTCTTGAAGGCCAAATACACATCACCTGGTCTGCTTGGGTACCAATTTTCTGTGTGTTTAAAGTGAGTTGTGACCTCTATTTTAGCCATGATAGAGATGAGCCACAGGCAGGGTTGAGACTGTTACTCTCTAGGTGCCTGGTAAGCAGTTGGAGGCCTCTGTGGAATGAGAAACCTTCATTATCAAACCACCTTTAAATTACTTGTCTCATCATGAAAATGCATAATTGCTTATCTGCATTGTGGGTGTTTTTTATGGTTTGGCACACAGGATATCAAGCAGCACGGCCAAGATGTTTCTCATGCTGAACAAAACCTGTAACAGATGGCAATGGCATTTGTAAGGCATTTCTTTACAGTGTTCGTAATGAACTAGTGTGGCTCCAGATTGGATCAGTAGCCATGCTCAAGATGGGTAACAGCACTCTATAAAATATGTAACAGATGACTTTAAGAGAATTTTTTTGTAATGTATTTGATACCAGGTCTCACTAGGCAGTTCCAACTCGTAGTGATCCTCATATATTCAGCCTTCCCAGTCCTGGAATTACAGGCATGTGCCATCATGGACTCTGCTGGCTCAGTGTACACGGTGGTGGGGCTGGCATAGCTTATTGTATTGGGAATCAAATCCTGGTCTCTATGCTTGCCTAAGCAGGCACTTAGTCCACTGAGTTATCTTGGTGGCCCTCAAGAGAATGTATTTTATTTTATTTTTTCTTTCTGTATTTGGGACAGGGTCTACAGGGTCTCACTATGTAGATTGAACTCGTAGTGATTCTCTTGTTTTCAGCCTCCCAAAGTGCTGGGTTTACAGGCACGTGCCCTCACGCCATTTCAACTACCATCTCAGTACTCCCTGTGGGTAGGGCTGGCACACCATGCCAGGGATCGAACCCCAGTCACTGAGCTCTGCCTAAGCAGGTGTTTTAGTCCACTGAGCTATCAGGCTGACCTGAGAATGTATTTTAAATGGCTTTCCCAGGTCTATTATCCTAGTTAGGGCCTTGTGGAGTTTCTCATTAGGGGTCTTTACAAAGGGTGTGTGTGTGCACGCGTGCACGCACACATGCGTATTGCTGCTATAGAAGGAACTTGAAACCATATGGTAGGTGTAGAGTGTTTTTTGTTTTTTCTGTGTTTTAGGGAAGTGTTCACAGGGTGTTCAGGGGCTCACTACTAGATCTGACTCAGTGATTCTCCTGGTTACAGCCTCCCAAGTGCTGGGATTACAGGCGCATGCCACCACACCCAGTCTCCATTGCCATGTCATTGTACCCCGGGGGCGGGGCCAGCTGGCAGGCCAGAGGATTGAACCCCCGGCCTCTTCTCACCTGCGGTAGGTGTAGAGTTGTTGAGCTTTATCTTAACATCACAGCACTGTTGCAGTGTCACACCTCTGGAATCAGTTGATTGACTGATATTCAACCTGAAATTACCTGGGTCAGAGGACTGGAGAAAACTCGGTTTTCCTTGATTTTTTTTTTAAAAATGTATTTAGTAGTGGGTCTACAGGATCTCACTATACAGATCAGTAGTGATCCTTTCTGTTTTTCAGTCTCTCAAGCACTGGGATTACAGGTGCATACAACATGCCTAGTCTCCTTCACCGCACAATCTCATTTCCTGTCTCAGCATGCCTGGTAGGCCTGGGATTGAACCCTGACCCCTGCGTCTCCCTAAACAGGCGCTTGAATCTGCTGCGCTATTTGGCCAGCCTTTCCCTGAATTTCTAGAATGCAAGGACTAGCTATATATGGTGGTCCTGGTTTTTAATATGTTAAAAAGCTTTAACATGTTCAGCTGGGGGAGGGCAAGTAAAGAGAATTAAAATGTGTTATATAGGTAGTAACTCCCCAGGTTGAAAGATAATCATTATGCAGTCATGTACATAAAAATTTTTAAAATGTCTACCTGAGCATGGTAGTGTGCACCCACAATCCCAGCTACTTTGTAAATTGAGTCAGGATGATCACAAGTGTGGGACAGGCCTGGGCACTTTACCAAAATCTTGTTTCAAAATAAAAATGTTGAAAAGGATGTGAGACTGTAAGTGTAGTTTGGTGGTAAATCAGTTATTTAGCATGCACAAGGTTCTGGGTTTAATCCCCAGTACCATTTTAAAAAAAAATAAGAAAAAGATCTTTCATGCACTGTAACCCAGGCTAGCCTCATGATCCTTCTGAGTGCTGGAATTATAGGCATACACTCCCAGGATCAGCATACAAATGCATTATACAAATGAATTGCCTTACAGATTACAGTTTTCCCTTGAAGATAGGTTGAAACACCCTAAAAGCTGTTAGCTGTAAAACTTATGTTGAAAGCTTTAATGGGACCATAACTAGACAGCTATTTCTTTTTTGAAAGTGCCCGTGGTTTGTTGTTGTTGTCTTAATATATTTAGTACAGGGTCTACAGGGTCTCACTACATAGATCAGACTCATGATTCTCCTGCTTTCAGCCTCCCAAGCGCTGGAATTACAGGCGCACACAACCATGCCCAGTCTGAAATTGCCATTTCAGCGCACGTAGGGGCAGGGGTAGGGATCTGACTTGGCCATGCACTCTGCCTAAGCGTGCACTTTAGTCCACTGAGCTATCTTGCTGGCCCCATGATTTTTATTTGTAGTTTGTTTACAAAATGGCCCTGATTATATTGAGGGCCAGCCAAATAGCTCAGCAGATTAAAGCCCCTGCAAGCAAGAGCAGGGACTCTTGAGTTCGATCCCAGGCCTGCTTTGCCATCCCCACCCCCAGGCCCTGCTGAGACTGCAATTGAGACTGGGCGTGGTGGCACAGGCCAGTAATCCCAGCTCTTGGGAGGCTGTAAACAGGTGGGTCACTACGAGTCTGGAGAGACCCTGGACACTCTCTAGACCCTTTCCTAAAAAATACAAAAAACAAACAAAAAAACCCAACTGAGTATATTTTAAAAAAAACTCTGCATTCCAAAGAGCAGCATTCTATGTAGCAGACACTTAGCAGTTTTTAATAACTGTAAAAATGCAGTTCTTCTCTTTCCTTCTATTGTTATATGAAGGGACAGGGAAGAGAAATAGCAGTCCTTAAGCTGTGCATTTAACAGCTTTTATGAAGCAAATAGTTACCTTGAACCCATGTATTTTCAGACTAAAACAAGAATCCTAGTTTTCCCATTGGGTCCCATGAAGCATTACAGCAGAGGTTTAATTTAGAGAATGTAAAATTCAGTCCCACAGGATTGGCCCTTTTTGTTAGATCTAGGAGGAACAATAGTTTGCTTGGAGGTATTGTTCATTGTCTGTGAGATTGAAATTTGGCCTTATGCACATAGGCTCTGGATCATATCTTGGATTATCACCAGACCAGGTGCATCCTGTGGATCTAAGAGCTTTATCTGTGTGTATGTGTGCATGCATGCATGCATGTTTTTCTAAGGATCAAACGCAGGACTTCGTGTATATTGCTGAGCTGCATCCTGGCCCTCTAAGATCTGTGTCTATCTCATCATTGAATTTTTTCTTAACTATTTAGAAAGTTTCCAATTGTTATTGGTATAAATGGAAATCTTGTACTGCCTTTAGAGTGGTCTCATATTTTTGAGAGTGATAATTTAGCCCAGCAGTGATAGAATGTACTATAGAAAAATCAAGCATTTTTAGTGCTGAGTTATCTGTGGTGAAAAAAGTCTTATTTTGGGAGTTAAATTTTTTCAGAGCAGCAATGATACAGTATCATTGTGGAAATGTCTGAGATCGCACTGTGTTATTTTCAGCTTTCCCATATATTTTGTGAGGTGTGAAGATTCTGTTGAAGTATGTGAGACCTTGATGTATTTTTCTTAGTTCACATAGTAAACTGTATTAACATGACCATATTTTCTTGAATAGTTTTTACTTTCAATTAAGGTATAATGTATACAATGTATATAAAGATAAAACATCTGTATGATGAAGTGAATTTTCACAAACCAAACACACCTATGTACATTCCACTTAAATATTAAGTGACACCTCAAAAATTCCTCATATTGGGCCGGGGATATAGCCCAGTGACACAAGTGCCTACCTGACAAGCATGAGGTCCTGAGTTCAATTCCTGGTACTGTTGTAGGCAGCTGAATTAGATAGAAATATTATAGGCAATCTGACAGGGCCAGGCCCTCAAGGTCGACATGGAAGACAAAGTGACTTTCCAACTAGGAACACACACTCCTCTCCCGTGGGCCAGATCTCAAGACAAGAGTAAACAGAAGTAACGGCATACTTCCTTAAGGGTGGATATCAGGGATTGATATGCTAAAAAGTATCAGTCACCTTGAAAGAACCTGGAAAGAGTCACAAGCCCAAGCTCAGTATGTGATGTTCTTGCCCACTTGCTACTTGCTAATGGGACTTGCCTTCCCATTGGATCCCGATTTTAATCAGTGTTACGTGAGTATTGGTGCTTGTAATCTCATTGGTTGACCATAGTCTTTGTCCCACCTAAGCGAGTTCTCATGTCTTCTCTATAAAAGTCCCTGGAAGTGACAGCTTCTGGGGGACACCCACTTGGGACCCCCCCTCCTGTCTCGGACAGGAGCTTTTTTTCCCTCAATAAATATGTTTTGTTCATTACCTCTGTTTGTTCCTAAAATTCATTCTTCAGTTTTAGAGAACACGAACTCGTCCCAAGTACTTTTCAGGTTGGGGATCAGTTTTCCCTGTATCTTTTGGAAGTTCCCTGTTGGAGGTCATCCACCCCAGATCAGTTTTTTCCTTCCTGCATCGGTACCTCCCCTAAAAGATTCTGGTATCCTCTTTTATTGGCTAGAATATTTTTAATTTTCCTGTATTGTAAAGCTCACCTCATTCTTCATCTCCTAAATTTCTTTTTTTAATTTGTTCATTTATTTATTTTATGTTATGGCTGGCTCAGCCTGCCCTGGGGGTGGGGCTGGTGCAGCATGTGGTGCCGGGATTGAACTGTGGTCCCTGTGGTTACCTAAGCAGGTTCTTTAGACCACTGAGCTATCTCGCCGGCCCAAGAATGTACTGATTTTTTTTTTTTTTTTTTTTTTTTTTTTTTTTTTTTTTTTTTTTTTTTTTTTTTTTTTTGGGTTCGGGGTTCGAACTCACAACCTTGCACTTGCCAGGCAGGCACTTGTGCCACGGAGCTATCTTCCCAGCCCCTCTTTTTTTTTTTTTTTTTTTAGAAAATGTTTTATTTTTCATCAGCCTCATTCCTATTTTGCTTAAGTGTTGGCAGGACAGCTCAAGACCACTCGGTGGTAGTTCCTACCCACTTAGTGGCCTGCGTGGTGCAGGCTGCAGACCAATCTTGTGTGGCTGGCTGAGCACTCCAATCTTCAGTAGGGAACTGCTGAAGGGGCACAGAGGGCACCTGCACGCCTTCAGACCAGTCTGTGACCTCAGGCTGAGCAGCAGTGAACTCTGGAGCTGGTGCAGTCCATTCACCCTGAAATTCCTCCTTGGTCACTGCCTTTTCAGCAGCAGCCTGCTCTTTTCAATCTCTTCAGGATCCCAGTAGAAGTAGAGGTCAGGCATGACTTCCCATGGGTGTTCACGGGAAATGGTGCCACACATGCGCAGTACTTCCCGGCCAGCATCCACCACATCAGACCCACAAGAGTGAGCTCACTTACTGTGGCATGGGATGGCAATGTCCACATAGCACAGAGGAGAATCCGTGTTGCACAGAGCAGTGGTTGGCAGATAGACATAAGACACCTCCGTGAGGTACTGGTGGTCAGCCCTGGGGTCAGTAACCACCAGAAGACGTGGCTCTCGGAAGGATGCCTGGATCTGGTTAGTGAAGGTTCCAGGAGTGAAGCAGCCAGCAATAGGAGTAGCTCCAGTGGCAGCAGCAAACTTCAGCACAGCCCGCTGGTCTGTGTTCCTAGAGGGTATGATGCTGACATCAGCAGGGTTTTCAATGGCCGCTATGGCTCGAGCTGCCAGGAGGAACTTCTCCCAAGTCCACTTCAGATTTATGATGTAGATTCCATCACTTTTCCGTCTGTAGATATACTGCTCCATCTGGAAATCCAGGTTGGTGCCACCTAAGTGGGTTCCTGCAGCAAGGAACTTGAGGACGTCCTCCTCATTTTCACTGAAACTTGGCTCTTCCTCTTTTTATAATCACATCTCTCAGTCCTTCTGCTTCTGTTAAAGCAGAGTGCTTTGTATGGCTAACATGAAGGAATGTGGAGGCTGGGGAGAAAAGAGAGCCAGAGACATGGTTTTGGAATTTGCAAAATGGGGAAGAATGTTGGTTGGTGAGCTTACCTGTTTCTGAGGAAGCCATAGATGAGCCAGTGATAAGCAATCTTTTGTGGAAAAGTAGTGGCAAAAGCAGCTTCCTTATCCTCAGCACTGTATTTATAAAAGCATTTTTTGTGAAGGATGTGCTCTTTCATTTAGAACCAGTCTTCAGAAGTGCCCTGGTCTCCCCAGCACTCTACTCAAAATTCACTCACGTTCATGTATCCTTCGGTGGTTTGTATATTTAAACATTTGAATGAAATTAACTTTTAAGCATCTTTTTAAGTTATGCCATCCTAGTGTCAGGGCTTTCTTGCAAATCCTGATGCAGCATTCAGCAGTTAAATTAAGTAGCTCCTCTTCTGTAGGCTGCTGAGAGGTCCCATGCTCCAATGCAGGGTTATAAGACCTGGTTTGACTTGGTGAGCTACAAAATGCCTCTGCTGGCCATAGCACAGTTCAGTGCTTTTAAATGGGTTTTAAAATTATGAATATATAGGGCTGGGGAGATAGCTTCTGGCACAAGTGCCTGCCTGGCAAGTGCAAGGTCGTGAGTTTGAACCCTGGTCCGTCAAAAAAAAATAAAATTATGAATATGTCTTAGTTTTTGTTTGGTTGTTTTGTTTTTTAGGGTCTACAGGGTGTTCAGGGTCTCACTACTAGATGGACTTCTAGTGATTCACCTATTTATAGCCTTCCAAGAGTTGGTATTATAGGCATGTGCCACCACGCCCAGTCTCAGTTGCCCTCAGCGTGCCCAGGGTGTGGGGCCAGCATGAACCCAGTGGACCTGGCCCCTGTGTCTGCTTGCGAGTGCTTTAATACACTGAGTTATTTGGCCAGACCTTGTGTTAGTGTGTTTTATGCCATTGCAGTCTTTAATAAAATGGTTCTTTAAAAGGGAAAAATAAATAGAACAGTTTTTATCACCACACTGTTGGCATGTGTGAGACTCAAGAGTAGTGAAGCTTCCATTCTCAGTAGTGGCTTTTTTGTTTGTTTGTTTTATTAGTGCTCACACCTTAACCTACATGCAGTTGCACTTAAACCCAGTGACCACTGCCTGCGGTCCAAGGCTGACCAGCATCACAAATCAGTGCCAGTAGGGCGAAGCTCTTCAGGCCAGGCCTGTGAAGTGAGCAAGCCAGGATTATTCATCCATGCCTGTCATCCTGTCTGTTCCTTCTAGGGCCCTATGTCACTAAGAAATGTCAACACACAGAATCAGACACTTTAAAGCACTCCAGCTTCTAATTTGGCTCTGAGTAGAACATTGTTCATTATCTTGAATAAGCCATCTTGTAAAGAATTTTACTGGCCTCTTTTTAAAAGTATAGATTATCATCGTAGTTAGCATGCTCTTTACTTTGGAATAATGCACACATCTCTGTTCTGTCCCCTTCTCTCTTGTCTCTTTTTATTTTGGCATTGGGGACTAAACCCATGCCCTTGTCACTGTTCTACATCCCCAGCCCTAACTTCCCCAGGCTGAGCTCACATTTTATGCTCTCCTGGCTCAGCCTCCCAGAGTCTAGGAATTGTAGACATGTACAGCCACACCTGGCTAGGTTTGCTTTCTCTTTCAGGGCACCAACTTTATATCTTCTGCCCTTTGCTTTTGTTAAATAAAAGTCTAGACTCCTGAGTGGCATTTATACCAAGTTCTGTTTCAGTCCTCATGTTATCTGCAGTTTAGTCTCAGGGCTGGGCCTGTCCATGTGACTGACGGGAGGCAGCTGTAGAATGTTCATTTGGAATCTGAAAGTAAGGATGTGATTCAACCTCATGTACAAGGCAAATGTTCTACCACTGAGCTACATGCCAGCCCTGGGTGTGATTCAGAGCTACATGAGGTCACTAGTTCATAATTTGGGATAGCTATTTCATTTTTCTAGATCTGTTTTCCCATCTATAGACTGCAGTGGCTCAGCTTATTATTTTAAAGTCTTTACCCGATTTTCACTAGTTGGTGTGTATGCGTTAGCATTATCTAACCTGAACACAGTGTGTCCCTTGAGGGTTACTAAAGTAGCAAGACTTGCCACACTTGGTCATTAAAAGTAATTTTAGGCATGGTGGTACATGCCTCTAGTCCTAACAATCGGGAGGCTGAGGTAGGAGGATCATTGCAAGATCAAGAGTACTTTGAGCTCCAGGCCAGCCTGAACTGCGTAGTGAGACCCTGCCCTGAAAAGACCAAAAAAAAAAAAGTTTCTGTCAGGTATGGTGGCACACTCCTATAAGTCCCAGGACTCAGGAGGATTACCAGGAGTTTCAGGCCAGCTATATAGTGAGTAGTTTTTCCAAATAAGGGTGTGTGTTTGTGCACATACCGCAGTGCAGTGGAGCTAGTTGGTTCTTGGAATAATCTAGAGAAGCAGTTGAAAAATTCCAGGATTTTTTTGGGGGAGGGGGTCTCTGGATTGTAGGAGCTCTCTAGAGAAGGATAAATGTTCTTCTCTATTGCTCCTTTTATGGTCGTTGTGGTCATCGTCATGGTGGTGGTCATTGTTGTCGTCCTCCTTCTTCCTCTTCTTCCTCTTCCTCCTCTCCTCTTCTTCCTCCTCCTTCCCTTCCTCGTCTTCCTCTTCTTCCTCATCCTCCTCCTTTTCCTCCTTCCCTTTCTCCTCCTCCTCGTTCTTTTTCCTTTCTTTCTTTTTTTTTTTTTTTTT
>PVKN010016229.1:0-18013 GCA_004027915.1 Capromys pilorides
AAGTCATTCAAAGTAGTTGGGGTAAATGAGTAACCGTGTGGTCACACAATGAAATACCGTAGCATAGTGAAAATGAATAAGCTATTACTATTTTGTATCAAGGCAAAAGCCTGATGCTGAGCAACAGAAATCAATCATATATAAACTGTAACATTGAAAACCTACAAAACTCCATGACATTGTATAAAAAAAACACACAGATGATGGTAAAACCTATATAGGAAATATGGAAGCAATTTAACATAAAATATATTTATTTTTAATGTATTTGGTACAGGGTCTCGCTATACAGTTTGCACTCATAGTGGTCTTCCTGTTTTCAGTCTTCCCAGTGCTGGGATTACAGGCATGCACCACCATGCCCAGCCTTGGTGGTGAAGTTCTGGGGTGAGGTCAGTGCAGCATGCGGTACCAGGAATCAAACCCCGGGGTCCCTGTGCTTGCCTAAGCAGGCACTTAGTCTCTTGAGCCACCTTGCCAGCCCTTAATACAAAATTTAGAATCATGCTCAACTCTGACAGGAGGGAAGAAGTATAACCAAAGAAGACACACAACGGGCTCCTGGGGCTAAGGTGAGGGTGATGTTCTTGCACTCTGGGTTAGCTGTGGCTCCTTTTCGTTAGCGTACTTGAAACCACATATTTTTTACTTTCTGTTGAACACATGCTCTATCTACCAATTGAAAAGGAGATATCAGTACAACAAAATAAAAATGTGATAGATCAGATCAAGCATTTAATAAATAAAGTATCTGAATATCCAGTAAGCACATAAAATATTCTTAATGGGGACATTAAATTAAAATTATGTGACATGACTTGCCCACCTACCAGCGGTAAACTAAAATAAAAAGGACTGACAATATGTGTTTGCCAATAAATAGGTAAAGTAAATGCAATCCTATAGCTGGTTGGTAGAATGTAAGATAGTATAACCATATTGGGAAAACATCTGGTAGTTTTATATACAGCTGAGCTATACCAACCCTATGAACCAGCAATTTTCCTATATGCCCCAGCAAGGGCAAAGCATGTGGTCCCAAAATGATCTATGCGGAAAAATGTGCATAGCAATCTTGTTTAATTAGAAATAGACCAGGTATCTACCAGCACAAGAAGAGATCAGCTGGGCACAGTAGCACAGGGCTGTAATCCCAGGTGCTCAGGAGGCTGAGACAGTGGGATTACAAATTTGAGGCCAACCTGAGCAACTGAGCAAGGCCCTGTCACCTAAAACAAAACAAAATCACAGTGGTAGGATGCACCTGGGTTTTCGGTCAGTGCCAAAAAATAAAAAATATGAATATAAATAAATAAAACCAAATTCTTCTCAGTGTGACTTTTCCTGGAGTGATGCCAGAGACCCTCTAAAGTCTCTGTGAAGTGAGGACTAATAGAAATAAAACTTGCTTTGTTCTAACTCTCCAGTCAACCACAGGGACAGGTAAACTGAGCACTTAGAAAAAGAAAACGAGAGCAAACATCTCTCTCAGCCCGTTAGTCATGCAGAATGTGTTAGGTTGCTTAGGGCTAGGAGAAACCGGGAATTGTAAGATGTACCTTTCTTCCCCTTCAGCTGGTGCAAATCCCTGTCACAGGAGCACCAGTGGCTTCCCTTCTGTCTGGAGAAGTGTTAATTACAGGGCTTGCTTGGAATGCACAAAGAAGCATTACAAACCCAGCACAAGAAATTAACCAACTGTTCACCTTGTGATGAGATTGTCAGGAATCACAAAGACTTTTAGAACCAAAGCAACATCCAGGGGCCAAATTCACAACTGTGAATAAGAGGACTGAGAGTCCCTATCAGGGGCGTGATGCTGACTCCGGTGGGGCGAGAAAATGGGCTATTTGATGGATTGCACGTGTGCTAGGCATGGCCAATTACCAGTCAGTTTACATGTTGGCACAGCCTGTTAGACTGTCCAGTGAGGAAGCCCACCTTTCAGAATTAGCCACTGAATAATTTGGTAATTAGCATAATGATGTGAGGTGAGCTTCATTGGTGAAGTCAGTGGTCTTAAAAATATGTATTGGTTAGAATATACAAGACTCCCACTCTTGAAAGAACTGAGTGTGGTATCAAGGGAGGCTTAGAACTGCGTCAGTGGGCATGGCTACCATTGGCTGCCTTGAGTGGGTTCCCTCAGAAGTAAAGGCAGAAAAGAGCTAAGTGCTTATAGTTTGAAAGGAACGAGGAATAGAGAAGAAGGTGAAGAGGGAACACACAGGTGGGAAGAGTCAGCTACTGCACTGGTGACCAGAACTTACTTTTGTAAGAAAGCTCTGGAAATGATCTTCAAGATACATTTCAGAATTTCTCTACAGAAGGGAGGAAGCAGAGGTATCTATTCCTCCACCACTGATTGATTAATAGACCTTTCCAGGCAGCAGAACTTGGGTAAAGTGGCTCCCCGTGTTTTAACAGCCATCCTGCAGGACAGATTCAGGGAATGGTGCTGGAATGCAGCTGGCATGTTTAGAAAAGATGAGAGGGCGTGGGTGGAGTGACCTGAGTGCCTGCCCCCGGGCCCTCTCTAAATCACTAGATGGTTACATGTCCACTACAAGCTTGGAGGGTTCTGTATTCTAACTGACTAAATGTACACAGCAGAACTTTTAGTTTTATAAGTATCTGCGTGCGTGCAGAATTTTGTTTGGAGACCTCCTTCATGACTGATCCTACAGAAGGCTGGCAATGGCCCTCATCCTCCAAAACCTCAGAGCTGTGTTGATGCCATGGCTTCTCCAAAGGCAGCCAGGATGCCCCTCCGTACATGTACCAAAGTGCCCTCCACAGTGGCACGGCGCACACCTACCTGCACCGTGTAGCTTCCCAGGGTGGTGGCTCGTTTAAACCGCCGGCCTTGTTGCTGGGACATCATGAACAGCTGGGCAAGGCGCTGCTCCATGATGCGGGCGAAGCTCTGGTTGTGCAGGCCCACAAGGGAGTTGTCTACACCCTGCAGCACTGCGGGGGCAGAAGGCAGAAGGAATGCTCATTGGCCAGCCTCTTGCTAACTCAGTGACCACAGCTAACACCTTCCCTGTGTGGCTGCTGAGAGCCACCGTCCTTCCTCCAGTTCTGGTATAGGAGTCCTTCCCTCACCTTCATAGCAGCCCAGGAGCTAGGAATCACCATCCATAGGTTCCGGATGTTAAAAAGCTTAAGTGACTTATCAAAGAGTCAGAGGACAACCCTAAGCCTGTGTAACTCCAAAGGCCAGGTGCTTGCTTACTTGCTAGCTTTCTCTCTCTCTCTCTCTCTCTCTCTCTCTCTCTCTCTCTCTCTCTCTCTCTCCTCTCTCTCTCTCTCTTGTATTTTAGTGAAGGGTCTATACGGTAGGGTCTATACGGTGTTTAGCATCTCACTACTAGATCAGACTCGCAGTGATCCACCTCTTTACAGCCTTCCAAGAGCCTGGATTACAGGCGTGCTTCACCACGCACAGTCTCAATTGCTGTCTCAGTGCGCCCCAGGGGTGGGGCCAGCACAGCAGCCTGGGGGATCAAACCCCCAGCCCCTGTGCCTGCTTATAGGCGCTTTAATCCGCTGAGCTACTGGGTGCTTTCTTTGATGAGCTGTAACTTATCTAACACTGCTACATCAAACCTGAAGTTTCTTCGAGATGATCTGTGCAGCTAAAAGCCACACAGGAACACAGCAGGGCTGTAGGAACAGTACACGGCTGATTCCCACTCCAAAGCAATGGCTGAGGGTTGCCCTAATTGTAGCTTATTTTTCTTGCCAGCTTTGCTGAGGTGTCTCAGCTACATCTGGAAACACACTGTCTTATATCTCAGCAAACTGTTCTGTTCAGTGTTCTCATCTCTCTCCTCTGCTGAGTTCTTTAGGTTTCACTCCAAAAGGTGCCCAGGGCCCCTTGAGTCCTCTCCCACTAAAGATCAGGAACAACTTAATGAAAACAGCAGGCTTGATCTCAGCTCATGCTGGCCCTGGGGATTTGGGCAAGCCACTGGCCACCCCTGAGTTCAAGTCCTCTGTAAAACAGGAGTGAGACAGCGGATGTCACAGCGAACGTTTCCAATGGACTCCAGCTCAGTGCTGGGCTTGGGCATGGAAGGCAAATGTGGCTCTTTTCTTTCCCATCTCCCCTCCACTGGGAGCTTCCGAGAATCTGGAACCAACATTAAGGCATTGATGTTGGACCTTCAGGACAGGTCTAGTATGCGGAAGAAGGTTTAATGAGCTCTAGGACCCAACTGTGGCCACTTTCTATGGAAGATACTACCTTTCCCTGTCTACCCCAAAGTCTAGTCCTTGCTCTTCTTCCCTCTGGAAGTACATTTTACCCCAAACACACAGATACTGCCTCCAAACATAGTCATACCAAAATGTTAAGCATTAAAAAATGACAGTCATTTTCTTCAAGAGATCAAAATGTACAGGGGTGGGAATATAAAAGGAAAATTTGCATTTAATAGAGCTTGTCCTACCACAGTCGAGCCAAGGATCACTGATGCCAGCCTTCTGCCCAGGTACTGAAATTGCCTGGGTGTAAAGAGTATGCTGTCTTTATGGCATCCAGGACAGCAGGGGTGCTGCCCGTAACCAACACTAATGACCACATTCTACCCAAGGCCAGACCAAGCAGCCAACCACAACAAGCTATGAGAATGCTGTTGAAACCGATCAAGAGAGAAGTAACATCCACAGCTGGGTCTTTGAAATGACTTCTTTGAAGTCATAAATGTCAAATAATCCCCTAGAGGGTATAAAGCAGCTCTTTTTCTAGGGCCCTTGTGAGAAATTCTTAGCTTATCTGTCAGATGAGGTTCCTGGAAAAAAAAAAAAGAAAGACAAAGCACTGCTTCTTTCTTCCCACTGTGTCAGGTCCATCAGTGGGACATTCGTGTGTTGCCCAGATGTCTGGAGAATTAAAAACAAAACAAAACACTTCTAATAAAATGACAGACCAAACTGCTGAAGTGTTCTATCTAACTTGGCCTCTCTTGGCCAATGGGTAAAACAGAGAAGGACATACAACAGCCAGGGAGCATCCTCATGGATTATTTTGTGGGACTCTCAGCCATGATACAAAGGTTGACTTCCTAGAGAGGCAATGGTCAAGCTGGGTGTGGTGGCGCACACCTGAAATCCCACCTACTTGGAAGGTTGAGCAGGAAGATTTGAGCGTGAGCCATGTAGGGAGCCCTGTCTTAAAAGAAAACATGGAAAAGGGCAGCAGATATGTTCAGTGGCAGAGTACCTTTCGTCCCAACCTCAGCATCAATCAATCAATCAATCAATCAGAAAGAGCCAAAGGTCCAAAGTTCCTAGATGATAAAGAAGTTCTATAAATGCAAAATGCTATATGTGGTACTGTATTGTAAATATTCCTTATGCCACTGAATTGTGCAATAAAATGGTTAAAATGGACATTTTGTATCATGTATCGTACAATAGTTTTTTGGTGAGGGAAAATTACCTCCAGGCAAGTGTAAGAGGGCAAGGGAACGCCCAGATGTACAGCAGTCACCCCCACGTGATCCTTACACACTGCCGCCTCGAAGCTGTCTGTGAAGAGAGCACATCCTTTCCAGGAAGCCCTGGGGAGGGCTGGGGTTGGAGCCATGAACTGGGCTCGAGTCCTGACTCTCTCTTCCTGGTCATTCTTGGATAGACCACTTAGTTTCTCTGGGCTTTAGTTCTACATCTACTGGTTCTCCATATTGTGTCATTTGTAAAGAACAGATCATTCAATAAAAAAGGCTTCCAGTACAATGGTACAGGGCACTAAAAGGAGGTCAATATTCTACAGTGAGCTTGGTGTGCTGGCTCATTGCCTGGCACCTCAGTGCTTGGGAGGCTGAGGCAGAAGAAGCCCCACGAACTTGATGCTAGCCTGACTACATAGAGAGACCTTGTCTCACGAACAAAAAGCCAACCATCAAAAAACCATAGTGGCTGGTGTTGTCACAGCGCACCCTTCCCTTGCTAGGCATGTTCTTCACAGAGGACATAGAGACTATGGAACTGCATCCCGGCATAAGGCTTCTCTCCCTTTTTCTGAGAACCATGGCTGGCGCTGGCCTCCATGGCCCTCTCTGCCCATCAGGAGGAAGGCAGCTGAGAAGGGTGTACACCCACATCTCTCACAGGACAGATGCTCAGCCCTCAGTGCATCAGCGAGGCCCCTGCCACCTCCTCAAGTTCCAAGCTTTGTCCAGAAGATGGAATGACTTTTAGGTCACTGTTGCCTTCTTCCTCCTTTACTCGCAATCACACTGGGCTGTGGAGTTCACAGGATCACGACCAGTCCAGCCCACTGCACTCCCGCTCTACTGTTTCTCATTTCTAGTTCAATCTGTGCTCAGCTAAAACCTCTCCTTACCTCTAAAAGTCAGAGTATGGAGCTCACAGGGCCTGACAGACCTGCTCCAGGATGCCCAGGATAGTTAAGCACAGAGTTGAAAACAGGAAGTCTATGCATTCCTGGGTCTGGGATATTCTGTCTCTGGTGAGTGAAATAATGAAAGATTCATCAGTCTGAGGTGGGTTCTTACCTCCTGTTGGGCAGCAGTGCTGATCTTGGTTATTGCTATGTTGCCTCATGTGGAAAAATGTAACTGGAGTGTTCTGGAAGGCAAGAAGCCCCCTGGTTGTCTGTAAAGAGGGACTACAGAAGCTGGGCATGGCGGTGCACACCCCGACCTCAATACTCTAAGAGGCAAATGCAGGAGGAGCGCCTTAGCTGGATCCCAGCCTGAAAAACTTAGCAACGTAATGAGACACTGCCTCAAAACAAAATTTACAAGTGGACCAGGGATGCAGTTCAGTGCAAAGGCTCTGACTTCAATCCCTAGTACCACAAGGCAGGGAAAGGGGGCCGCACAAGGGCTACCCCAAGCCGGTGGTTTTCCCCTGTGGGAACCACTTCGTCTGGGGGAGGATTAATGTAGAGTGAAAAAAACAGTACTAGGATTTTAGTTGGAAAACAGATAAAAACATATTGGGGTTTTAAATACAAACTGCAGATCAAGAAGCTGTTCCCCATCGTCTTTGCAGTGAGTGATTAGCACAGGCAGAGGGACTGCGACAGCTGTCAGTGAGGAAAGGCTTAATGACGTGCTCTGAGCTCCCATTCCTTTGCGAATGACGCAGCAGCTGCTACAGGTTGCTCACACGTTCAGCAAGTGGCTTAGCGTCCCAGGGGGTGCAGAGGGGGGCCCTGAGATCTGGCTCCAACCTGTCCCCAGGGCTAAGCGATTGATCCGAGCAGTCCCAGTACCGCAATGGCGGGCAGTCCGCTCTGATCACCAAGTGCACACTCAGCATAAGGACCGAGGGTTACGTAAGTGAACGGGCAGGCAGGGGGGTCTGGGAGAAGCCCGGAAAACAGGGCAATGGGCGTGCGGAGCTTTCTCTTAAGGTGACTGCACCAGCACAGAGCCAGGGAGGGACATGGAGGGGACAATGACACACCAGCAGTCAGGGACAGCTTGTGTTTAAGAGTGAAAATGTAATGTGCAAATGTAAACCTCAAAGTTCAAAGTCAGGGAAAGTATCCGCCAGCAAAAAAGCAAGGTTCGTGAGGAAGAAGCGCGACTGAGCGTTACATAACCCGCTGGCTGCAAAGCCGTGAGGCTGCCTTAGCACCGTCTCTCTCTTGGGCATAAACCTGGGTAGGCTGTTTTTAAATTTTTGTTTTAAAATGTGTTTCTTTAGCTAGCTTCCTTAGCAGGTAAAATAACCTCTGCTTACCGAGGGATCTGCAGGGGAGGGAAAAATGTCAATTTTTCACAATTTAGAAGAGATTCTCTAGCAAGCTTCCTCCAGCGGGTGCCCGGGGCCCGCCCTTGGCATTTTAGGCAGCAGCCCATCAGCCACTTGTTTGGGATAGTGAAGGAAGGAGGGGCGGGACAGGGAACAAGGGTGTTTGAGACCAGCCTGCAGCCCAGGTTCACTTTCCATGTCCAAAAGAACTTTCCCTGTCCTTGTGATGGGCTGAATCATGTCCCCCACATTTTTAGGGTAAAGGCCCGACCCTCTTGGGCTTCAGAATATGACTATATTTGGAGGCGGATGTCTGAGGAAATGAAGAAGTTAAAATGAGGTCATGAGGTGGGTCCCAACGCAACAACATCTGCTGTCCTCATGAGAAATGGAAATGAGGACTCTGACAGGCTGCGGGAGGACGGCGAGAGATGACCCCCCTCTAAGGCCAGGCAAGGATGCCCCAGAGAAACTATCTGTGGACGCCATGCTCTCAGCTCCTGACCACCAGAACTATACGGAGGTAGCGTCGTGTGGTTTAAGGCTCCAGCACAGGCTGCAGACTCAGGTTCCCTCAACCGCTCTGATTCTCTCCCTGGTCGTTTTTTTTCCCTCTAAACATCTGTCCTCCCCATCCACACTTAATCCCTGTTTTTCTCACTTTCAGAGCCACTGTCTGGCTTTTGAAAAAAATATAAACAACATTTTTGCTGTTTCCTGAAGTTTAGCT
The DNA here is from genome assembly GCA_004027915.1 of Capromys pilorides. NCBI lineage: Eukaryota > Metazoa > Chordata > Mammalia > Rodentia > Capromyidae > Capromys > Capromys pilorides. Next base: position 8,468 of record PVKN010016229.1, read on the forward strand.
GCAAAATGTGGAAGAAAAAAGGAAACAACACCCAGCCCTCCTTGCTCTTCACCACCCGCCCCATGAGGCGCTGGGCTCGGCATGGCCTGACACTCGAGCTGGGGCGTGTGCATCCCATTCCTCTGAATGGCCCTGGGCTTCTGCAGGACAGTGCAGAAAGGCCTGCCACCTGGAAACATAACCCGTCACAGCTCAGTGCTGTCCCCTCTGATTAGAGGGCCACGTTTTGCTACAGGAGGCTGCTGGGTGGGGACTTTAAAGGTAGTGGTTGTAGCCAGACATGATGGCACATGCCTGTAACCCTGACACTCGGAGGCTGAGGCGTGAGATTGCATGTTTGAGTCTAGCCAATTTAGCAAGATCCTGACTCAAGGTAAAAAGTAAACAATAAAGGATGGGGTTGGAGCTTAGTGCAAAGGCCCTGGGTTCAATCCCTAGTATCACAAAAAAAATTAAAAATAAAAAAATAAAAAAACTGTAGCACTTTTGAATTGCTTATGTAATAACCAGTGTGATTTCTTTTCTTAGCTGAACCCAGTGACTTCTGGTCCTGCAGAAGGAACTCCTTGACTTGTAAGACAGACCAAAGCAACGTACCCTTGTATCACTGAAAGGCACATAGTTTTACGTAAAACCAACCTTCTTATCAGAGAGGCAGAAAACAAAGAGATTACCTGTAATGACCCAGTAGTCTCTAGTTGTTTCTGATATATCAAGATTGGGATATTCCAGTGCTAAAAGGAACAACAAAAACATCAAATTACATTTATAGATAAATATTTATCATTAACTGGAACATAGAACTGGCAAATAGGTGAGCAGCTAAATCTTGCTTTGTCATGCTTGGGAACTCTGGGAAATAAAGCCAAACTATCTTGCTGTTTAGAAAACTGAAACACTCAGCAAAAGGTCAACCTTATGATGAAGGACTTTTGGAGTCTGTGGGCTTCTGCTCTTTCAGGTTTTCCATCCAAACTCTCTTACATAGAAAGAACCTCATTGAAACCTGTGCCTTTAACCTGTCTGAATCAGGGCTTTGCCTTTTAAAATTACCCAACCAGCACTAAAATCATTAGAAATAATTAACTCAATGACAATGAGTTTTTCTAATGTCAAAGGCTTAAGTCTAGCAGCCAAACGCTGGTACCGATATGTCTCATATTGCTTTACAAGGATGGTGGGCGGTGGGAGATAATAGCTGTGATGGACTTGGGATGGCGTCTGGGATATAGCTAGTGCTCAATAAATCTTAACTGTGGTTATCAGATTATCACGATGAAAAAAAATTCTTCACATGCTGCCATGTGACATAATGGCATTACTATAAGACATCATCTTTTCTGTAAAACCCAGAACCATTTTTCCTTACTAGATGGATGTTTCCAACAACTTGCCAATAAATATTCAAAAATTTCCAGTGTCCAGTGTGTGCTAAGTACTGTCTTATTGTCTCATTTATTTATACCATCCAAAACAGCAGTAGCAGGAAACTAGGAAACAACTTTGCTAATGTGTGCTTTAAAAAAAAAATCTTGCCCAGAGACTTCATAAAGTGCAAGAATGATTAAATTTAGGAATAGAAATCTTTGCTTTCTTTGGTTATCAAGTAAGCATTTGGGGACAAAAAGTAGGCTGCACTATCTTGGAAGTCTACGAGTGCTGCATGGTAATGAGCGTTATGTAACTGAAGCAGGACAGAGCGATGAGGAGACCACGGACTATGCGGACTTCGTCAAGTGCAGCCACCACGCTGACTGCAAATGGGCTGTGTCACGGTACCCATAGTCACAGCCGGGCTGAAAGGTCCGGGAGCACTGGCTGGTGGCAGGAGGGGCAGAAAACCATAGCAACCTAGATTATCTCTGGAGAGAGATGTCCTCCTAGGCAGCACTATGGGTACAGGAGACAGATTGCTGGGGATCACACCCCAGTTCCCCCATCCACTGGTCATGGAGGAATGGTTATCCTGTCAACCCTACGTTTTCTCCTCTAGATTTGCACCCGTCTTCTAGGATGGTTGTGAAGACTCAATGAGATAAGAGACAGGGAAGGGATAGTTACCACCCAAGTGCTTTCTTATGACATGCAATGTACTTCTCTCATCAACTGAACCCCAGTGAGCAGTTTTCAGCTGTCGTTTTATTACAGCAGGAGTGACACATGTCGTGGGACCACAGGGTTCTGCTTCGCCACGTGGATGTACTCACGTTCAGCAATGGTGAGCGGTGGGTAGGTGAGGTAGAAACCCACCAGCTCGGCAGAGAGCTGGCTGAGGAGGCTGCTGGCCACGGTGCCATTGAGGAAAGCACTCTGGTTGCCCACGACGTACACCAAGGTGACAGCCTGGGAGGCATTGGAGATGCTCACGATCTGAATTGACACAGGAGGAGAGGGGAGGGAGACATGCCAAATATGAGGAGGGCCTGTTTCACAGAGGCTGTGGGAGGTGAAGTCTAAGCAGAAGCTAAGGTAGGGATGGAAGGGCAGTTGGGAGAAACAGCAAGGAAGAGACAAGAATAACGACAGTCGTCATTTATTGCTTGCACGCTACGTGCCAAGCTGCGTGCTAAGGGCTGGCTTATTTACCCTTGCAAGCACCCTAGGTCATGCAACTTGCTATGAATCCCTTTTATAGCTGAAGAAACTGAGGCCCACAGTGATGAAGACACTTCTATAAGGTCAGAGTGCTCAAAAGGGACGGTCGGGATTTGAACCAGGGTTCAGGCTATTAACCACTACTATAGCTTTCTGGGGGCTTACGCTGTCTCAAAGAACTTTTACAATTTTGAAAATATAAAACAGAGCATAGGAATGTTAACAGGGCTCAACAACTCAGAACATTATGTCAAACTTAAGGCATTCAGGGTTGAAAGCAGCAGCAACGCACATGGACAGATTTGATCATCTGCCTGCTCGTAGTGGAGAAACGAACTTCATGATAACCAAATTCAGCAATACAACATGTTTTCTGGAGAAAAATTACGTTTGTTTTGTGGTCTATTAACTCCACATAGAACATGTTTTCAAAATCCAATGAGGCAACATGGTTTTCTTCTCATATTTTGTCTAATTCCATTCCTCAGTTGTGGGAAAACGAGGTTTTCTGGGTCAATGCATGGACGAAAATATCCCCCAGATGGGATTTGAAGAACATATGCCAGAGGAAGTCATTGACTCGGTGAGATATTTTTTGAAGAGTTCTGCATTTTTCCTCTTGTACCCCAGTTTCGCTTCTCACCTCCTGCTCTGTGTCCTGCAGGCAGACTCTTGGGGGCCACCCACCCCACAGGTCCTTTCCTGTCTGTTTCAGCTAAGGATGGTTCAGCAGACACAGAGCTAGGGTAAGAGGGAGATCAGAGGATTGGTACCTGGTATCCCTCCCCACAGGCCAGCAGGGCCCTGGAGGCGCAAACTGTCCCCACACAGTTCCACATGAAGGTGCTTTCACTGAAGGCCCCTCAAATTACATGCTTTGAATGCATCCTGTCTTTCTGGTGGGGGGCTAACTGCCCCCCAAACTTGCTCAGAATTTTGTATTAAAATCTCATCTTTGCAATGTGGAGGACTGCCTGAGCAGCTCTCCTTGAAAGAAGAGCAACTGTCTCCATTTTGACTGAGCCTGACCCTATTCCCTCGTATTGAAATGTACAGAGCTGGCTAGGACTTCTCATTATCCTTTCAATTGGCCTTAAACAGTGTGTATTGGTCTAGCCGAGGTGCTGGTGGCAATTTTCGAAGATGGCATGCATGTTTTCCTGATGACAGGACAAAGAGCCAATGTTCCACGGTGTCAGCTGGGATCAAGCCTCGAGATAGAGGCTATGACTTCCTGGGGCTTGAAAGATTACACATCAGAGCTGAAGCATCAGACCTCCAAAATATTAGATACTATCTCAATAGCATAATGCAAATTACTTCCTTTGCATATCTCTGAATATGGCGGAGGTGAATGCAGGCCTCCTACCTAACCCAGCTCATAGTGCTAATCTTCTTTCCACAATTCCCTTCAGTGCTCACCTTCCCACAATTCCCTTTCGCAAGCCACTCGCCTCTCTCCAATGAATAAAGCCCAAGTGCAGCCCTGGGTCGCTCTCTTAGTTCCAGAAAGTCATTTTCATGGGCCGGACTTAGGGCCCCTTGGCTTCCCAATTATATATATATATATATATATATATATATATATATATATATATATGTCTTAGTGTCTTTGTTATCGCCGAGGGTTGCACTGGGAGTGGTAGATTGGGATTAACTTGGTGGAATTCCAATAACAGGTTTTAGGATTGCAAGTTTAGATTTCTTGGGCCGAGACGAGAACCAGGAAGGGACTCCGACACTGCAATACCCCTCTCAGATCTGACTGGGAAGAAAGCTGTGGAGAACAGCTTCTTCACGGTTTCTTATTTTTTTCCCACATGTGCATGCGTTTTTCCAATTCTCTAATCCACAGCCCTAACGACATGAATGATACAGGGACTCGAGTTTCCTGCTCAGCTCTTACTCTCCTCTCAGGGAAGTGGGGCTGGAATACAGCTTAGCCACATGGCTCCTCGGGACAGTACGGCTCCCAAGGCACCAAGAAGGGCACTTGTTTCTGAATAATCCAAAAGACCTCATCATCCTGAAACCTAAAAAATATAAATAATAGCTTAAATAATAATAGTTTTTCAGGACTGAAGACACGACTCTGTGGAAAACAGTTTGCCTTATACATGAAAGACCTGGCATTCCATACCCAACAATTCAAAGTAATAAATTCTCAAGCTTTACCTGTTGTGATTTTTTTTTTTAACTTTCAACACATCTAAATCTCTCTGGATCTCCAAGAAGCCTGTAAAGCTTGCACTATGAATACCTCTGAAGATACCACATTTAGCCAATAAATGATTCTTTTTATCGTGGTAAAAATATATGAAATGAAATTTGTTAGTTGAACCATTTTTAGGTACACAGTTCAATACATTAAGCACATTCACAGTTACGTCACCATCTCTAACACTGACCATCAGAACTTTGTCATGATCCCAAACTTAGCTGTATCCGTTAGACACCTCCCTATGTGTCCATTCCAGCCCCTAGCAACCACCACTCTACTTTCTAGATGATTCTAGATAAAGTCACTTTTTTCTTTTTTTCTTTGCAGTAATAATAACTGAACCCAGGACCTCTGTACTGAGCTAAATTCTTAGCCTTTTTATTTTATTTTTTTTTTAATTTTGAGACTGTAGGTCTCTAAGTCATCAAGTTACACTGAGTAGACTGGTGATCACTTGCCTCAGGTTCCCAGAGTGCTAGGAGTACAGGTGTGTACCAGCCAGCCTGGCTGAAATTCACTCACTAATTTCACAACTCAGACATAATAAGAGCAAGCGGACAATATCTGTCCTCTTGTGACTGATTGCCTTTTTTCACTCAGCAAAATGTCCTCCAGGTGTATTCATGTTGTAGCAAGTGTCAGAACTGCCTTTCTTTACAAAGGTCGACCAGCAGTCCACTGTGTGTAAACCTCACCTTTGTTCATCCAGTCACACACTGATGGTTGCTTGGGCTGCTGTCACTTTGGCTGTTGTAAACAATGCTGCTGTGAGTATGGGTGTATCAATACCTGCTGAAGCCAGAGGTTTCAACTCTTTACAGCATATTCAGAAGCAAAAGTGGGAGATCAGAAGGTAATTCTCTCATTTTTTTTAAGGAAGCATCATACCACTTTGCACAGTGGCTGCACCACTTGGTGTTCCCGCTAGCAGCTCACAGCATTCTAATTGACACTCATGCCAACATTTTATTATTTGTTGGTTTTTGTTTTGTCTAGTTTTGGAAAATGGACATCACAATAAACTGCAGTGGTATTGTTTTTTTTTTTCATTTATATTTCTTTAATGATTAGTATAGATCAACTTTTCTTGTCCTTATTGGTTATATATATTTTTGGAGAAGTGTCTACTCTAGTCCTTTACTGTTAATTAGTGTTTATTTTATAATTGTTCAGCTGTAGGAGTCCTTTGTATGTTTTAGACATTTACTGCGTATCAGATTTGTGATTTATAAATATTTTTATCCATTCAGTAGGTTGTCTTTTCTTTAATCCTTTATTTATTTATTTGGTACAGGGTCTCACTATGCAGCTCAGACTCCTAGTGATCCTTCTGTCTCAGCCTCCCCAGCTCTAGGATTACAAGTGTGCACCACCATGCATGGTTTTGGTGGCTGGCAGGGTGCACCTGGGGCTCTAGGGCCAAAAAGGCATATGGTACCAGGGATTGAACCCAGGTCCCTGTGCTTGCCAAGTAGGTGCTTAGACCACCAAGCTATCTCCCCAGCCTCCAGTAGGTTTTTTTCCTTTGTTGATAGTGTTTTATAGGACAAACAAATAAACAAAAAAACTCAGTTTTTAATTTTAATGAAGTCCAACTTGCTTATCTTGCTGCTTGTGTGATTCTTCTTGTCATACTGGCATCTCTAACAAATGAAATTTTTTTTAGGTTCTAAGAATCCTGTACTTTTAGTCCTTGATCTATTAGGAGGTTTTTTTGTTTTTGTTTTTTGTTTTGTTTTTTTTCTTTACACAGCTCAGACTCATAGTGATCCTCCTGTTTTCAGCCTCCTCAGCACTGGAATTACAGGCCTGCACCACAACACCAGGTCTCTGTAGCTGGCTTAATGCACCCAGGAGTGGGGTCAATGTTGCATGTGGTGTAGGGGATTGAGCTCCAGTTCCTGTGCTTGCCTAAGCAGGTGCTTAGTCTGCTGAGCTATCTCATGGGCCCTTATTTGGAGTTAATTTTGTTAGATGCTATTAAGCAAAGGTTCAACTTTATTGTTCTGCATGTAGCCATCCAATGTTTCCAATCTGTTGAAAAGATTTTCTTTTTCCCATTGGATAGCTTTGGCAGCTTTCCCACAGGACCACATTAAAAACAATTGTTCTCATCTCTGGGTTCTATTCCACTGGCCTGTATGTCCTGCTACATGTGGGTACCACACTGTTTTGATGGTCATAACCTTATATTTGGCTTTGAAATCAGAAAGTGTGAAACCAAGATTGTTTCTGTTGAAGATCTCTTGAGAGTCCATTTGAATTTTAGAATGCATTCCTCTATTTCTCAAAAGAAAAGTTACTGGGATTTTGATAAAGGTAGCATTAAATTTGCAGATTACATTGGGTAGCTTGGGTGGGGAAAGCTCCCTACCCAAAGGGCATACATAGAAAAGAGAGGAGGGGTCACATTGGGTAGCACTGACATCTTAACTGTCTTAAGTTTCCCAATCCATGAGCATAGGCTGTGTCTGGATTTACTTTATCTTATTTAATACACTCAGTTTTTATATGGCTAAGAAAACTAATCATGCCCAGTGACTATGCCAGCTCTAAAAATATGAGGTCCAGGCCTGGATCAAGTTCACTGTAGTGGTCCCTGGAAGTTGTGCCCATTCCCCACTAGAGGCAGCCCCTGCAGAGGACTGCACCCATTGCCCCTTTACTGCTGTGCCTCTAGCTTCTCAGTCTACCTCTCCCATCTCATTTACTCAAGCCATGTTTGTTGAGTTAACTAGACCTACAGGCAGATGGAGCCGAGCACTGCTGGTTTACATGCCCAACATCCATTCTCCTTTCTTCTACAACAGCACCCATTTTCATTGGGGAGTCACCCTTGCTCTCTGTTCTATATATGCCCTTTGGCTAGGGAGCTTGCCCCACCCACGCTCCAGGAGGAGTCATCTAAGGCAGGCTTATTTGAGTGGGGCAGGTCATTTCCTTGGCTACCATTACTGATCCAGAAATGGGCACTGCAGGTCCAGTGAGAGCCAATCTCAGGATTCTGATGGAAATAACAAGAGAAAGGTACTTGGGTTCCACAAAAATAAGCAGAACAGATGAAACCACCCAATAGTGTGGAAGATGAAAACAAGCTCAGAGATAAAAAGAAAATTTCATGGAAAATTCGCTGAAGCACCTGGATCTGGCTGTACCTAAAGCAAATAAGCTGTAAAATTTTCAGCTGCAGGAGCAAATAACTTCCTATTTTTGGTTAAGCGTTGTAAGCACGGGATCTGTGGCAACCAATGCAGTTCTGAGACAACTGTAACTCCGTCCCTGATACCAAAGCTGTACAAGTCTTTCCAGTAAGTCACTTTCTCAATGATTTTCTGAATGGATGGATGGATGGATGGATGGATAGATGAATTACTCACAAAGAATTCAAAGTTCCTTTACAAAAAGATTTAGTAGAAGTTGTAGTATATATTTATTTATATTCCTCTATTATATACAATGAAGCTGAAAAGTTATTCATTATAAAACCAGGTCCTACAAAAAATGGAAAACCAGGTGTTATGGTTTGTGTCTAGATGTCCTCATAAAGCCTTATGTGGTCACAGGACTTTTTTAGAGGTGGCTGAATCTACAGTAAATGATGTTGGGATTGAGGGTGTGTGATGAGTAAATCAGTCTGCCAATTGGTTTGACACAGTTCTGGCTGGGATTAATGGTGTGAGTGCTACACCTACCCTAGGGCATACAATGTCTGAGACAGAAAGAACCTTATCACCTTCTTGTTGTTTTGTCTTCTGGCCACCATGAACTGGTTCCCCCATCTTGGTTTTGCTGCCTTCCACTACCATGAACTGCTGCCCTCTGCCATATGCCACCCTGCCTAGGAGCCAACCAATATGGATGGAAACCTCCGTGAACTGTGAGCTAAATAAACCTTTCCTCATTTAATTTAGAGGTTGGGTATTTAGCCCAGCAATGAGGAAAGTAATTAAGATACCACGGGAATAGCTAGCACATAGTGATGTATGTATGATACAGGGGCCAAGAGTGTTGCTAAATCCAGGGAACAAATTCTGGGCTCCCTGTCTGTGAAGGCTAAAAATGAAATGGGGTTAATAAAATAATTCATTCAATTAGCCATTAATTTCAAGAGCTTTCAATATGTTCAAGAGCATCTAAACTCTATTTAGACATGATGTGCAAATCACCTCTTATCTTTCCAAGGAAGGTTTGTTACTTGATTAACAATTCCTCTAATGGTTGAGAACTAGTACACAAAACGAGGCTTCTTAAGGCCAAGGGCAGCTTATTTCTCTTGATGTCCCTCCCACTGCCTGATAAACAGCAGTCACTCAATAAGTCTGCATTTCCCGAATAAAATTTAAATAGGTTCTGTTGCCAAGATCAAACAAGGCTCATGCACCTGTGAGGATCACGAATTCAATGGGGGGGGGGGAGGAAATAAGATTCCCCATGAGAGGGCTGAGTCACACTCCTTACATAAATCTTAAGTCTGTACACATTTTTAGATCTTAGTCTAGTAGGAACCAAATCATGATGAGATCCTTCCCAATATGTGCTGGGTGAGTGTAGGAAAGGAGAGCTGCTTATTCAAATTAAATTGTATGCTTTCTACCTCGGATTGGTTTTGCTGATAACTCACTTATGCTAAATGTCAATTTCTAAAGCACCGGATTTAATTGCAAAGGCCTTAGTTCTGTAGTCAAAACAGAGACACTGAATAGTAGCATTAATTAGAGAGATTTGGGGGC
>PVKN010016230.1:0-17996 GCA_004027915.1 Capromys pilorides
TGTTGTTAATGCTTTCTGACTTAACTGCACTGTGGTCAGAGAACATACGCATTTGACTTTAGTCCCTTTCAAATCAGCTTTACTGATTTGGGGCCCAGCACCAGCTATACCTTGGTCAGTGTGTATTTTTATTTAAAACTGTCCTGTAGGGCTGGCAAGATGGCTCAGTGGTCTAAAGTGCTTGCTTAGGCAAGCTTAGGCAACTGTAGAAACCACAGTTCAATCCCCGGGACCACATGTTGCGCCAGCCCCATCCCCAGGGCAGGCTGAGCCGGCCATAATATAAAAAAATAAATAAATACAATAAAGACTGACCTGTAACTGAGGTAGCTCTATGGTGATGTACAAATAAATCATGTGTCTTTACTGATATCTTAATCTGGCTGTTCCATCAGCTTTCAAAAGGAGGTGTTAGAAGTCTTGGATTCCACAATGGTCTATTTCTCCCTGTGAAACTGGCTTCATTTTCAAGTCTGATATTAGGTTCATATACATTTATCATTAGAAAAGGTCTGTCTGGCAATGTTCCATTGGGTCGTGATGTCTGTTTGATGTAATACTGATAGGGCCATTTGAATCTGATAGTTGGGGATTGTCTTTTAAATCCATTCTTGAACTTTTAATGAGAGTCTTTAGTCCACAGATATGAACAAGACTGACATGGTTAGAGCTTCCATTTTACTATTTCGCTTTCCTGCCTTCTTTAATTATTTTACTGTATTATACCAGGATTAGATGTGGAAGCCTCAGACCTACGAAAGTCCACTCACCTCTTTCCCTTTATGCCACAGCTGTCACTTATCTCATAAGCATGTGCATTATACACCCTACAATGCAGTGTTAGAACTTTTGCTTAAAATAGCACTATGCATTTAGAGAAATTTAGAAATTCTTATTAAAGAAATCTTTTATAGTTGTGCAGAAATTTACCATTTTTGGTATCTTTCATTCCTTCTCGGAGATGCAAGCTCATATCCTCAGTCAGTTCCTCTAAGCCCTAAGAACTCACATTGGCATTTCTAGTACAGAAAATTTACTAGTAATGGATTCAAGTAGCTTTTCCTTATTTGAGAATGTGTTTATTTGCCTTGATCCTTACAGGATATTTTCAGCAGATTTTAGGTTGATAGTTTTCTTCTAACAGCAGTTGAAAGATGATGTTTTAGTGATATTTGGCCTTCAGAGTTTCTAACAAGAAATCAGAAAACCTGAGTTTTTCTCTCTTTTTTTTTTTAAACAAGTTATTTTTCCTTGGCTTATTTTGAGACCTATTATCTTCAGTTTGGTGCTGCTTATGATTTGACTCACACGTGTCAGCACTTGCTGGCTTTCCTGAGCATACTATGTTGGTAAGCATGTTACCAAACTCAGAAAAATCTTTCTGACGTTCTCTGTGCCTGAAGATGAAGGACAGATGGCTCCCTCTAAATTTTTTTAGGAGAAACCTGTTGATCTAGGATTCTGTATCCAGCAAAAACTATTCTATTCGTGAAGACAGACACATTCTTAGGGAAGGAAAATCATAGAATTCACTATCAGGAAATGTACAATACTGGAAATGATCTTCAAAGACCATTTTCTTTTAGAATCCTGTGTTTAGTTTTAAGTGCATTATCTCTTGAGGTTCCTGCATGTGAAAAGGCTTAAGAGGCAGCATCTGACCTGAGAAAAATACTCTTCAGAGATGCGTGCAGCCCACTCAATGCACTGTGGCAGCGGCCGGCAGGGATTGGAGATGTCTGCACACTTGATCAGCATGCGCTTGATGAGCATCCGGTTCTCTGGAGCCCTGAGCAGAGCTTGGATGGCTTCCTTGTCATTAGCAGTTTCCTGAAAAAGGAGTGGAGCGGAAAGCAATCCAAGCGGGTCCTCCAGCTGGCCTCTCCTGGGGGCTGGGAAGGGTGGCGCAGCTCCAGCTCTGCCTGAGGGTGGCAGGAGGAGCAGCCGCAGCGGCAGGCAGAGCTGCCTTTCCTTTCTATTCTGCTACCTCCTCCTCCACCTGCTAAGCATTCAGACTTCTCTTTTTATTGTCTTTACTAGGAAAGAGCAGGGACTGAACACAAAGGTTTCTCCATCCCCCAACAGAAGAGCCCTTGCGGTCCAAGCCCGTGGCTCCAGGTTTCTCACCTGCCCTCTGACAGGTGTGATTTTGGCACTCTTTCTGCGTGCAGATAAAGCAGTGTGGCTGCACACTGTCACAGACAGCAGAGGCAGACAGGAATAGTACAGCCAGTCAGACAGACAGGGCTGGGCCAGACAGTCGGTGCGGAAGATGAAATCTCCTTTCAACAGTGGCCAGAGGCACATCTGTTGGAGGCCAGATCTCAAGATCTTGAATGACCAGGCCTAAGACAGGCGGTATCACCTGGGCTAATGAAGTGTAGACATCAGTCACCTCAGTTTGTGACCAACACCCCCAGGCTCCTCCCTTCCTTCCAAGTTCTTTGTTCTGTCACACTTGCTGTGTGACTTGCTTCCCCCTTGGGTCAATGCTACCTGAGCAGCTACACAATGACCTTACTGCTGTAACCCACGTTGTACCCATAGCACAACCCACATTATGCTAAACTTCCCCTGAAGAGTGGGGATTCTTGGCAACCCACATGGGCACCGTGCTTGCCTCTCAAGCGCTCTCTCTCTCCCACTCAGTGTTTCCTACTCTTAACTTTCTTCGTTCCTTAGAATTCAATCTTTGAGTTTTGGGAACACGAACTTGGCATATCAGGCATCTAGCAGGTTGGAAGTTGTAATGTCTCCCTTATAGTCTTGGGAGGTCCTCGATCATCCCTGTTGCAACACTGCTCCAGCATCGTTCACATGCAGTGTGCCTTAGGTCACTGTCTCTTCCTTACCATTATGACACCAGTGCTTGGAGGAGGACCATGGCCCTTGTAGGGGCTATGAGCCATACACAGCTGTGCAGCTAAGCTGGGCTAGGAGCTGTTCTGCACCTATGGGGTGTGGAGGTCCAGGCTCAGTTTCCCTGATACGAGGTCCTTACCTCATTTTCCTCCAGAGCTGCCAGGGGCTTGTTGACACTGTTGATAAACTTGTTGACGTGCTCGAAGTGCTTTGTCATTTCTGTGGCCAGGACCATGTCGATGATGCTCTGGCGCAGTATGCGATAGTCATTCCTGTTGCAGATGACAAAGGAGAGGCTGCTACAGGTTATGATCCAGACAAGACAGGCTGGGAAGCCACCTGCTCTCAGGTTGCCTGTCCACTAATGCTATATAGGTCTAAGCCTCTGAAGTCACACTTTAAAAGATTGTGGAAGGGGTCCATGCCTGGACCAGTAGCAAAGGGACATTAAAGTCAGAAGCCTCTTGGGCCAAGCTTCAGAGCTGCAATGTCTTCCCTGTCACTTGGTAGAGTGATGCACAGTTCCCACAGCACAGGATGGCTTGGCATGCGCAAGGGACGGCACATCTGCAATCTTTGCCACTTGGGAGGCTGACACAGGCGTGTTCCAAGTTTGAGGCCATTCTAGGTAATGGCTTTGTCTCAAAATAAACTACAAAGCAGGGAGGGTGGAGGCTGTGTAGTCGGGAGAACAAAGACTGATCTCAGAACCACAGATCTCCCCCTGAATTAGGTGCATGGTCTGCAGCTGTGGATCGACTGTGGAGGACACCTGGCGACTCTCCTTGAAGTGTAATTGTCTCCATTTTGGCTGAGCCGGCCTCTGTTTCAATGCACTAATATGAACAGAGCTGGCTAGGACTTTTCCTTATCCCTTCAATTAGCTTTAAGCAACATGCATATAGGTTTAGCCAAGGTGCTGGCGATGGTCTTTGACGACAGCAGACAGTTTCCCTGGAAACCCTCACCTGGAAACCTCCTAATATGAGCCAGGTGGAGATGGGGCAAAGGGCCAATGCTCCACGCTGTTGGCTGAGATCGAGCCTCAAGACAGAGGCTATGACTTCATGGCTTGAAAGATTACACACCAGAGCTGAAGCACCGGCCCCCAAAATGTTAGGTACTATCTCAGTTGTGTAATGCAGATTACTCTCTGCACATCCTTCTCTCTGTTTATTGCAGAAGTAAACACAGGCCTCCTGCAGCCCAGCTCATGGTACTCACTGGCTTCCCACCACGCTCAGTCATTCATCCTCAAGCTGCTTGCCTCTTCACAAATAAATAAGAGCTGGGTTTGGGCCTGAAGAAGGGCCTTTGTACCAGACAGCCATCACCATGGCTGGATTTAGGACACCCAGCTCCCCAAAACTACAAATATGTCTTAGTATCTTTATTTTTGTCGTGGGTTACACTGTAAGTGGTAAATTGGAATGAACTTGACTGGATTTTTTTTTTTTTTTTTTGTATTTTAGGGAAGGGTCTACAGGGAGCTCAGGGTCTCACTACTAGATCTGACTCACAGTGATCCGCCTGTGTATAGCTTCCCAAGAGCTGGGATTACTGGTGCGCACTACCACGCCCAGTCTCAATTGCCATCTCAGTGGGCTCTGGTTGTGGGGCCGGCATGGCTTGACTGGATTCCAATAACTTATCCATGGGATTACAGATAAAAATTCCCTGGACTGAGACCAGAACCAGGAAGGGTTCTCTCTATCTACCACAGGGATGAGCCCAAGGCCCTAGATTCAGCCTCTACCACCGTACACACAGACGCACCCAGCACGTGTGGAGGTTTCTTGACAACTATTTCAGTACCCAGTGAGCTCTGAGGGCAGAACCTCAGACAGGTGCAAAATCACAGGGAGTACATGGACCTTGTCATCTGGCCCTTGTTTTCATTTTAATCTTAAACTTTTGGGTATTTTTGAGACAGGGTCTTGCTATACATTCCAGGCTGATCTTGAACTCACTATGTAGCCCAGGCTGGCCTTGAATGTGGAGCGATCTTCCTGCCTCATCCTCCTGAGTGCTAGGGATTACAGGTGTGCACTACCATGCCAGGTTAAAAATTTTTTTCAGGAAGATTTTATTGCTACATTTTAGATACATATAATGATCACATTCATCAAAATTCTTGAGGAGGAGGAAACCCATATGATTCAAAAGCTACAAAAGAGTATAAAGCAAAGTTTCCATTCACTCTCTTAGTCATTCAGTTCCTTTCCCAAGACAAGCCTAGTTGGTAGGCCATATATGCTTCTGGGAATATGATATATCTCTGTGCAAGTGTGAGTAAAATTTAAATCTACCTCTGAAATCCTTGGCTTCAGCAGTAGGGAATTTGATGCAATCAGGATACCTAACTTTAAAAACCTCATCTAGGGGACACCCACTCGGGACCCCCCTCCTGTCCCTCTCTTGGACAGGAGCTTTCTCTTAATAAATCTATTCTGCTAAAAATAAAAAAATAAAAATAAAAACCTCATCTAAAACTTCCCTTGCAGGTGCTGGAGAACTAGTTCAGTAGAATAAGTGCTTGCCTGGCAAGTGTAATGGCCTGAGTTCAATCGCTGGTCTCACAAACAACGACAACAATTCCCTTAAAATCTGAAGTAAGTAGTTCTCATGGCAATACTTTTTCTCTCTTTAGTTGACATGTATTAAGTACCTATTTTGTACCAGGCACTGGGCTAGATATGGTACAAAAATAAACAAAAGATGTATAGTAATAAGGGGCTGGTAAGATGGCTCAGTGGTCTAAAGTGCCTGCTTAGGCAAGCTTAGGCAACCGCAGGGACTGTGGTTCGATCCCTGGCACCACATGCTGCGTCAGCCCCACCCCTAGGGCAGGCTGAGCCGGCCATAATAATAATAATAATTTTTTAAAAAACATGAAGTCAGAAGTGGTGGTGCATACCTAAACTCCCAGCACTGTGGAAGGCTGAAGCAGGAGGATCACGAGTTTGAGTCCAGCCTGGGCAACTTAGACCTTGTCTAAAAATTTTAAAAAAGGCAGGCATACAGCCCAACATGAAGCCCTAGGGTAGATCCCTAGTACCACACACACAACACACACTCATGCATGCACACACCCACACACCCCTGAGACCTGTTAAGAGTTTCAGAATCTACTCAAATGTTAAGCAATTTGTTGTTCTTTATTGTGTGTGGAGCTGGGTGTCTGTTACTTTTCTCTCATTGCTGAGATGAAATACCAATACCCTAAATTAAGAAAAGGACAGGTTTATTTAGCTCTTGAGTTTGGGGAGGTTCCAGCCCATATCTGGCTGGGTCCAAGGCAGAATGACACGTGGCAGAGGGCAGCAGCTCACGGCAGTGGGAAATAGCAAAAGGAGGAGCAGCAGCAGAGAGCAAGCCCCTCTCCCTCCCTCCCTCCCTCCCTTATGCAGGCTACCCACCCCGGGGGGGGGGTACAGCACTCACACCCATAATCCCAGCATTATACCATGGATCTATCACAAACTCTAGAAGCCCAGTCTAGGCCTGTGTGAGGCGCGGGGGCGGGGGTGGGGGGCACATCTGAACACAGACCGTCACACTGGGGTTGGGATCCAGAGCTTGCTGGACTAGTGCCCTATCGTTGAGCAGCACTATATCCTCAGCTCCTAGTAAGAAAGTTTAAAAATGTATGTTAAAAATGAAGCCTGGGCGGTGGGGGAACTCAGGCCTGAACAGGTAAGGTGTGAATGGCCCAGGAACACAGTGGCAGGCGCGGCTTGTGCTCTGGGATGTCACACACACAGGCCTGAGTCTGCAGTCACTATGCTGTGGACAGTCACAAAGGCCCGCCACGCTGCATACTCATCTGTTCACACCAAGTCTCCAGGGCTGGCAGATCAAGGGGGCACTGATGGGGGGCGGGTGCAGGGGGAGCCCAGGACTAGAAGAACTGGGAGAATGAGGAGGGGGTGTGCCTGGATTCTTTTTCTTTTGGGGCGGGGGAATATTCTAAAATTGCCATAGTGATGGCTATGCAGCTGTGACTAAACCACTGTCCATTCCGCATGAGAGAAGTGTTGGCTGTGTGACTTAGGTCCCAAGAAGGCTGTGCAACGGGTGGCAGGGCCTATAGACTGGCCGGCCTGCTCTTACCTGTCCATGTTTTTAAAGATGTTGCACCTGTCGTCACCCAAGGTCAGCTGGAAGGCCAGGGCTGCGTGGTGGCTCTCCAGCACGGCCAGGTCGTTGTACAGCAGGGCCAGCTCGCTACCCGCGTTGCACAGGAAGGAGTTGGTCCTCCCAGGGTGGTCCACATCATGAATGGTGGCTGCAATGAGCGCCGCAGCCTCATCAATGGGATCCAGAGTCTCCTGAAAGCGGGAGACTTCTTAACAGCAGGGAAAGGACCCAGGTAATGCGCAGTTTTTGCTACTCTGTTCAGCGGTGCCTTGGCTTAGAAATGCTTTGGTTTGAAACAATTTGGTTGACAGACAGAAGCATCTGGCAAAATTCTGCTTTTGTCTGTGAAATGCATTGGGTGATAAACGTACCTGCGGCCATCTTCCCACACAAACACACACTGGCAGGAGGTTTGTGGACTGAAGCACCAGTGTGCTTGAAACGGCTCCGATTTCTAACCAAAGCACACTCTCAAGAACACCTGCTCCTTTCTCTACTCCAAAGGGTGACGTCTCCGTGCGCTTCATTAGGGTTGAGCAAGGTAGGGAGTCACCAAGGTACAGGGAGGTGGCAGCACCTCGACAGCTCTGTCAGCTGACTGAGAGCAACATGAATCATTACTAAGAGAGAGACAGCGCCTTTTAGACTACGCATTACCAGGCGACTGGCCCAGCCTTTCCCCTCTGGAGGTGCTGCCTTTTGTCCAGCTAGGGTTGGGCTTTGGGGAGTGTAATGAAAGGTCAGCAAGTTTTCTAACTCTTTCCAAGGTCCTGAAAAGGTCTGCATGACATGGAAAAATGCCTTCGATGGCCACAGAATTTACCTGTCCTCCTGGGCTAGGAGCAAGTTTTGAAGAAACTGACAGTTTAAACATCGTCTTGATGATATTGACCTATATTTTCCTACTTCTTGCATTAGTTTATTTAAAATATTCTTTATTTTTCTCCCCAAAGAAACCACTTGTTTTAAGGTTTTTGGATACAGATATGTACAGTACTTATATCATTTTCCACATTAAATATATGTACTTTCTCCGTTTTATTTTTCAATTTGAGTACAACATCACTGTCTTGGTTATTTCAGAAGCTATTTTACATTATTATTATTTGTGCCTCCCATGTTCTTTTACGTCTCTTTAAGAAGTGAAAGCATTTAAACATCTCATTGTATCTCAGATATATCATTGGTTTTACTTTATAGGTGGTAGGTGGGTTTCTTATTTTGTTTTCTATGTAATGTTTCATTTCTGTTAGTCCAAAACTTTCAAAATATTTTTCATTTGTAGTGGCAATCAACCAGCGCCTGCCCAATCAACCAATGCCAGAACTGAGGACTGAACCCAGGGCCTCCACACTGAGCTACTTCTGAAACTCTTTATTTTTTGAGACAAGGTCTCACTAAGTTTCCCAGACTAGTCTCAAACTTGCAATCTTCCTGCCTCAGCCTCTTGTGTAGCTGGGATTACAGGCAGGTGGCATTGTATCTGGATGTTTTTATTTTACCATCAAGTATTCTAGTTTGGTGTGGTTAGAATATATAGCATGAAGTTCTGAAGTTTACCAAGAGATTTTGTTCTAGTATAAGACCATATGTGAAAATATTCTACAGGCACTTGAAAGTATATGTGTAATAAATACATCAGCTTTGTAGGTTAATTTGTCTTATAATTCAGTAGTTTTAACTTTATTTTTTTAAAATTTATGTAATTTGGTACAGGGTCTTACTACATAGCTCAGACTCATAGTGATCTTCCCATTTCAGCCTCCCCAGTGCTGGGATTCTAGGTGTGCACTACCATGCCCAGTTTTGGTGGCTGGCTCGGTGCAGGGCCAGCACAGCATACAGTACCAGGGACAAAACCCAAGGCCTTACGCTTGCCAGGCAGGTGCTTAGACTGCTGAGCTATCTCCCCAGCTCCCAGGAGTTTTACTTTTAAATGGGTAAAACATATGTGAACTATATTAATAATAATTATAATATATAACATACATATATTTTCATTTTTTAAGATAGCCCTCAAACCATTTGCTTTGCTTTGCTTGCTCGCTTTTTTCTTTCTTTCTTTCTTTCTTTCTTTCTTTCTTTCTTTCTTTCTTTCTTTCACTTTGTTATGGCTGGCTCAGCCCTCCCAGGGGGTGGGGCTGGTGCAGCATGTAATGCTGGAGATCAAATCACGGTCCCTGTGGTTGCCTAAGCAGGTACTCTAGACCGCTGAGCTATCTCACCGGCCCCAGCATACATATAATATTATTATAATTATTTTTTATCTTTTTGAGACAAGGTCTCTATATAGCTCAGGCTGGCCCTCAGCTTACTTTGTAGCCTAGGCTGGTCTCGAACTCACAATGATCCTTCTACCTCAGCCTTCCAAGTGCTGGGATTATAGGCATGTGCCACCACACCTGGCTGCACTGTACTTTTTAAAATGTTTTTAGGTCAGGGTCTACGGGGTCTACAGGGTCTCACTATACAGACTGGACTCAGTGATTCTCCTGTTTTTAACCTCCCAAGCACTGGGATTATAGGCGTGCACCTCCTTACCCAGTCCCAATTGCCATCTCAGTGTCTCAGTGTGCCCTGAGAATGGGCCACATGGCATGTCGGGGATTGAACCCCAGCTGCTGCGCTGAGCTGCACTTTAATAAATGCTTATATTGTTTTAAGCTAGTACTGAATATATTTGTATCACTAGTTCAAAAGCAACAAACATGTACCAACTCCCCATGATAAATATAATCATGTTCTGCAAACATGTACTAATAAAAAAGCAGTAAATAACAGCGAAAATCGGGTGCTCTCTACCTGCTGATCTGTGTGGACACGAATGTCCCTCCCTGACCCTGGCGTCTGTCACTTATGCGGCAGTCCTCTCAGCTGGCCTGTGCACAGCGCTGAGTGCCTGCCTAGCACACGCGAAGCGCACCAGCATCCGATGCCTAGTGAACTCGAGGGAACAGGAAATGGGCTGGTGAAAACTTCACTCTGAGAAGGTCTGGCCCTCAGGTGAAGGCAGACACTGGCTCAGTCCCATGTGGGCCACGTGACACTCTTCGCTGTCCTCTAGACCTCCATCACAGAACCAGAGACACTTGCCCTGTCTGTAGTCCTGCAGCCATGCCTACTTGGTCCCTCAGAATTGGTCTGGCTCAGGGGTTGGGGCACAGGGCAGGAAAGGAGAGAGGAGCATTTCCCATGAGTATGGAGAGGTGGGAAGGAAGCCCATCGTGGACACCGAGTTTGGGCCTCGTGGGAGACGGGTTGCACCCTGAAGTACACTGGCAGCAGTGGGTGCAGAGGAGGCCAGGGGCTCTCTGGGACGGGAGTCAGACAGGCAGCAAGGCCAGATGGTAGCCAGACACTGGGGGCTGAAGAGCAGATGACCACAAGGACTCCAGGTCTCAAGCTGGAGTCCTGTCCCCCACAGATAACCCTGTGTGGGTGCACTGACCCAGGGCCAGGTGAAGCTGCGACAAGGGGATGTGCAGGTGACCTGACTGAACACGCCTGCAAGTCCAGTGAGATCCCCAAGGAACAGCCCTCCGGCGTTCTCCCCGAAGACCAACTGCGCTTCCTAAGCCCCAGAGAAGGGCGAAGAGAAGGCCAGGAATCAACAAAGCGATCCCCTGAGCTCCAGCACGGCGTCCAGCCTGCCTTCTGGGGTGATGGCACCTTGTACACTGGCTGTGCCAGAGTGGCCACCCCAAGTGGCCCCAGCCATAGCAGATCCTCTGGGGGAAGCAGGAAGCCCACCCTAGACACGGAACAAGGCGTGGGCTCACCTTTACCCTCTGCCTGGCCAGAAAGTAGCCAGTGGCGTGCAGCACGTCTGCAGAATGTGTGGAGTTGTGGTAGGGGTTGGAAGAATGGTAACTGGCTTCAATAATCTGTAACCAGGATTTCAGTGTTGACTCGGAGCAGTTTAGAAATTCACAGACTCCAAAGTGAGCAAACATTTTGAGACCAAGATAAATTAGTGGCCTACAGAGAAAAATAGTCACAGTATAAAAACAATGCAAAGAGGTGAAGCACCCTGAGCCCTGGAGAGGACTCACAATCAGACCGCCCTCCTCTGTGTGTGCTCCTAATGCAGTTGGTTCCAGGCCCTGCACTGCTCTCAGTGTAGGGCCACCTCAGGAGGCCTGCCTCACAGGATAACTGCTCCCCTCGGATCTGTATATCCTATCAGTCTGCCACACCCATGGTGGCCAGGCAAATCGTGCCCGGGCTACCTGCGCCTCCTTCCTCAGCCTCCCCCATGGCCAGGAGCCAGCTTTGAGGTAGCAGCTTCACATGGGCCCTGGAGGCCAGCTCGCCCTCTGCAGAACTCCCAGACTCACCTATTGTGGGTGGCAGCCTCCAGTTCAAAAATATCGAAGTCCCAGTGTTCTACATTTTCCATGGCCTGAGCTACCTGAGGTGGGACATTGTGGAGGCAGGCAGGGCTGGTTCCACTGACTGGAACCTGATGGAAAGCTGTAAAGCAACGTGGTTTGTGGAACAAGATTAATTGAGAGCACAGCTGTACCCATTCCTCAGAGACAGCAGCACTGAGCCAGGCAGGGCTGCTTTGTTTCTGAGACTGTATGGGACACAGAGAAACTTCTTACTGACAAGAGAAGCTATTTTCACCACTTAACCTTGACTATAGTATTATGATCAAAAAAAGTCAGAACAAAAAACTTACTTTTTGTTGAAAGCACATATTCATTCCCTGATAATCTCCGCAAACCATCCTAATAAAAACCAAAGGGAACAAGAAAAAACAAAGTCACTACTACTCTTTTATCCATGGACCTCTAGTGGCTGGCTCAGGACATCTAACCTCCCAAGCTTCTGCAAGGTTACCCAACTCAGCAGGTCCCCACACCCCACTGTGGACAGCCTGGACATGGCTGCTCCCTACTGGACACAGGATACAGAGGCAGAGCTGACACCAGGGAGGTGAGCCTCAGGGGGCCTCTCCACTAAGGGTCAACACTCCTGTCTTGCTGCAGGACCACAGCAGAGTCTCAAGGAAATGGCCTCTGCCCTCGGTCCTCCTCCACCGCGTTCTTTTTTTATTTATTTATTTGTTTGTTTGTTTGCTTGTTGTGTTTGTTTGTTTCTTTATTTATTCATTTTGTGGCTGGCTCAGCCTGCCCTGGTGGTGGGACTGGCGCAGCATGTGGTGCCGGGGATTGAACCGCAGTCCCTACAGTTGCCTGAGCTTTCCTAAGCAGGCGCTTTAGACCACTGAACCATCTCGCCGGCCCCTCCACCGCGTTCTTGCCACACCCTCACCAGTGGCTACAGCCAGGTAGTTATAGAAAGATTAGAATAAGAAAGATAAAGAAGAGAACATGGAGAAAGCTTAAATATGGAGATGTATTTTTGATGTGAGAAGATTTTATATGATAAAGTCTTTGCCCTGTCAGAAAGAAAGGAGCACTAGTGGTGAAGCTAGAAGGCTCAAGTATGTCAAGAAAAGTTTGTGGAGGATGCAGTTTATAAGAAGAAATAGGAATGTTTGGTTATTTTGAGCTTGTGTTCATTTGTTTGGTTGAGCCCAGACTTCTAAAAGCTCCTTGTTGCTCAAAGGAGACTGACTCAGGGCCGTGGCCCCAACCCTGAGATCATCACTCACTCCTCCCCAGTTCTAAATCTCTTCTCTGGTCTAACTGGTGCTTTCAGACAAAGGCTATAACTCTTATTTCTGAGAGGTTTGGAAACCAGAACTAGGAAGATACCTAGGTTACGAGGACAGCCAATATTTGGCCCTGGTGACAAGGTCAACAAGTACCCAGGAGATGATGGAACCCTTTCTGTAAGATCCTCCAACTTTGGTGAGTCGCCCAACCTCCTAAGAGAGATTGTTGGATCCTGGAGGACAGGAATCAACCAGTATATGGTGTGCCATAAAGAACGGTTGTCAGAGAGAGAGAGAGAGAGAGAGAAGGAGAGAGAGAGAGATTGATTCTACTCTTCCACGCACAGCATTCACCCAGATCCATCCTTTCTCCAAATGCCTTTGTTCTTTCCAGGTACCTTCCTGCAGGAAACGCTTCCCTACTGGGTCACTATCAGCTAAGTGGCCACCCCACCCAGTCTCAATCCCCTCTCCGGTGCCCCAGAGGCGGGGCCAGCGCGGCATGCCTGGGATCAAACCCCAGCCTCTACGCTCTGCCTGAGCAGGCACTTTAGTACCCTGAGCTATATGCCAGCTCTACAATATATTAATTTTACAAATGTAAAATTCCTATCAGCTGTTAAAAGCATTTGCAAAAACTGCACATCCTACTTCAGCTCTATTGCATAATATCTATAAGAAAATATTAATTTTTAAATTAGAAACAACATGCTTTCAATATAGAAGAGACAATCTGATTTTAAAGGAAATACTCCATAAAAATGTCTATCCAGAAAATAACAAACTTTTACAGGATACCAAGCTGGACAGATGCTTCATCACAAAGCTGTTCCAAACCAGTTCAGATACTTGAGACTGTACCATCAATCTTCATTAGAAATCTAGATGCCGGGGCTGGCGAGATGGTTCAGTGGTCTAAAGCGCCTGCTTAGGAGGGCTCAGGCAACTGCGGGAACTGCAGTTCGATCCCCGGCACCACATGCTGCGCCAGCGCCACCACCAGGGCAGGCTGAGCCAGCCACAAAATGAATAAATAAAGAAACAAACACAACAAGCAAACAAATAAATAAATAAATAAAATTAAAAAAAAAAAAAGAAATCTAGATGCCACTCAAGGTGCTTTCCTGTACTTAAGAAGAGGCATTTTTCAGGGTGAGCATTGTGAACATCTCTTATAGATCAAAAGCTACATAGGCTGAGTGTAGTTTGGCCAACGTTGTACCCACATTGTGACTTTACTGTATAAATTACCCCTGACAGTGGTACTCAGTGGCAGCTGCCACTGGAGTCCTCCTGTCTCTCAGTAGCTATCTCTCAGTAACTCTTCCCTAATCTTAACCCCAAATGTTCCCTGTAATTCGTTCTTCAATTGTGGAGGACATGCCCTGGACATGTGTGGCATCCAGCAGGCTTGGAGCTGTGTTTCTCCTGTATCATGTAGCTTCCTTGGGAACCCTGGATTCTTTCTCACCTTCTAAGGGATCTTGGTTTCCTGACAACCCTCTCCTGCTGCCCCTTTCAGCCCTGCCTAGGAGGTCAGGCAGTCTGGACAGACACATGGACAGCAGGGCCACAGGGGGAGGTCACTGCTGGGAGCCACTCTACCTTCCAGCCGGCCACCTAATAGCTTCCTTTACACAATCTAGTGACTTCACATAGGAGCTGCGAGGGAGGAGAATTTTGTTTCTGAGAAGATAACAGCTGACAAGAAGCAATGGGGTGACCTTTTCTTTCCTTTGTCCCTCCCTCCTTTCCTTCCTTCCTTCCTCTGTGGAGACATGGGCTAGGGAGGCATGGTCCTCTCGGGACCACACACAAGGCCCCTTGACTCCTACAGCCTTCTTTCCTCTTAATTGTGTGTGACCCACATCCCTCCCCTTGGTGCCTTTTTAAGTAGATACAGCAGAAGGAGCCCTCCTGTTTTGCAACTTGGTGCACAACATTCAGTTTAGTTTTCTTCCTGCTTATTTACAAAATATTTAATACAACTAGGAAAGGAGCTTTATTGGCTTGTTTGTTTTAAGACACGGACTCCGTTTCAGGGGTCAGTGCAAGGCCTTCAACTCACTGTGAGCTTCGCGCCTTCAACCTCAGGCGTGCACCTCCACGCCTCGCTGAGAAAGTTTTACACCAATAAATAACTTGTAAAACCTAAGTGTCAGTGGAGAACCGGAGCAGCAGACTCTCTGGGTTCAGGGCTCCCGGAGGCCTTCTCAGACCAACTTACGGACATTAAGCCTCCAACCAGGTCACTGGCGTGCGGATCGTCGTCCTTAGCACCAAACTGTGGCGAGTAGAGCTCGGTGGACCTGAGGATCTGCAGCACGCGGTCCAGGGCCTCGGTCACCGGCATGGGGCTGCTCTCCTGGGCCGTGCTGATGATGTTCATCACCTGCAGCACAGAAGGGAACCCTCAGCAGGCACGGGGTGGCAGGGGTGCTTAACAGTGCCACTACACTACATGACACTAAGCTCGCTCGTCACACAGGCCCTCTCCGGGACTGGCAGCACGTCCACAGTGACCACAGCTTTCCAACACGCCAGCTGTGCTCGATGCAGGACAGCCACCGTGCTTCACCTTGGTGATGGGCGCCTCGATGGTCATGGAATGGATCCGGGCCATGGAGGAGTGTCGTCTCTGGCTGGAAACTGTAGGGAGAGAGGTCAGAAATCAGGGTGTGTACAACCCTGGGCCTGGGTCCCGACCGCCAAGGGTATGTGACCCCTCTTCCTCCCGGGCCTCAGTGTGCTCAGCTGCCTAGGGAAGGGCCGGACCAGGACTGCCCGGCGACTAAGCTTCCTTCCCATGGAAACGCATGGGCTCCTGGCTAGCGACTGTTTCCTGCTGTCCTAGGCACTAGGATGCACTTGGCCACTCCGACCGGACTTCTGATGTCATAGGCCAGAGAAAACAGGAGACAATCTAGCAAGTCAAGGCCAACAGTCTCTTTGTGCTCAGAACAATTAAGCTTTATAATTATTCACTCGCTGCTCTCCAGGACTAAAGCCATTCTGGAAAACAATACCCTATGGGTTCTTTGTATATGGCAGGCGCAATAAATTCATTTCACCACGAACTGAAATACATGAATGCTGGTTATATTTTTCCAAGTCCCTGTGGGTGCTTTTCACCATTCCACTTAACCCAAGCTAATACAGTAAACAAACAAGGCTGGCTGCAGCTGAGGCTCTAGAAGTGAGTTGATTTTTGTTGTTGCTCCTATTAAGACGAGTTCCTCTGAGGGGGGAGCCTAGGCCTGACAGAGGCCTGGGTGTTAAGGGTGCCCCACTGTTAAGTGGCACCGCTCACCAAAGACCTAAAGGCCAGAGCCCACTTTGCAGATCAACATGTTGGCCTTATGTCACCAGAGAAATAGTCTGGTGGTGGTGCACGCCTGTAATCCCAGCACTTGGGAGGCTGAGGCAGGAGGATCGGTGTGAATTCAAGACCAGCCTGGGCTATAAAAGTGAGCTCAAGGCCAGCCTCAACTGCATAGTGAGACCCTGTCTCAAAAAGACAGAAAAAAAAAAAAAAAAGAAACCATGGCCTGAGGAGGAACACTGTTCCTAGGGAGCCAAGTCAGGGGTCTCAGATGGTCTACGTTCTGGGAGCCAACAAAACTTCTTGAATTTTGATGACTGGCATGTGGTCCCACCTTTCTGTTTTACATAACAAAGTCATTAAACCAAAAATAATCACTATTTAATCAGTGTCATAAAAAAAGACTTAGTTAAAAAATAATGAAAGTCATATTCGCATCTAAGAGTCAAACAATACACTTCTGTACAACATGGTCACTCTAATGCTACTGAAAACTGCTAAGACCATAAAGACAAAGATAAGGATGGGAAGTAAAGCGATCCTTAGCTCAGTTTAGTCATTTTTGCAATTGTACATATTTTAAAACATTATGTTGGGCCAGCCAAATAGCTCAGCGGATTAAAGCGCCTGCTTAGGTAGTCATACCGGCCAGGGTTCAATCCCTGGTGTGCTGTGCCGGCCCTGCCCCCGGAGCATGCTGAGATGGTGATTGAGACTGGATAGGGTGGCACACACCTGTAATCCCAGCTCTTGGGAGGCTGAACACAGGCAGATTACTATGAGTCTGATCGAGGTAGTGAGACCCTCTAGACCCTATACTAAAATACATAAATAAAATATTTAAAAAATTAAAACATTATGTTATATATATATATATATATATGTATATGATAAACAGACACAAGTTTTGTCAACTAAAATAGATACATAGAAATTTTTATTTTGAAAATATTTGGAAAAAAATCACACTATAAGCTCAATAAAGTAAGGAGAAGAGACAACAGGCATAAAGATCGTCATGATCATGCATACAGAGAGCCCCAAAGAATCTACTAATGCTTTTCTGCCAGATAAGTTTACCAAGGTTAAGTACAAGATCAATATACAAAGATCCATTATTTCTATGTCCTATAACAAACAATTAGAAGTTGAAATGACTATCATTATAATGCCATAAAAATCTATCAGTGTATAAGAATAAGTATGCCAGAGGGCGGGGCACAGTGCGCACGCTGGTGCTCCTTTGTGTGTGCTCAGGGCCTTGCTGGGGTCTCTGCAAACTGCCCTTTTCAATTCGAAGTCAATAAAGGGAAGGTGCCATAACTTATGTACTGTTTCTAAGGATGTCACCTACAAGGAACTTAAAACCTATTGAGTCCTAAAAGTATTATGTTAATTGATGTTAGAGAGAAATGGAAAATTGTGGAATATGGAAAAATCTCCGAAACTATCAATATATGCATACATGAAGTAACTTAAGCCCTACAGAAAGACTCAAGAGACTTCCAGGAGTGCCACGAAGCCAAGCCGTCCAAGTCAGATAGTCCGGTGTTCTCTTGTTTAGCGGGAATAAGAAGCAAGGAGGCTCTGAGCACAGCAAGATCTCTGGGTGTTAACAGTGCTAAACACTACACTGGAGGATGGAAGGAATGGGCAACCTATGAATTTTCAGAGAACAAACAAGGACATTAAATTTTGGAGTACAAGTTGGCTCTCTGTGTACATGCAGCGTAGCACAGTGGAATGAACTAAGAGAAGTCTAGTCCTGCTACTGGTGGTTAATGGTAAGGGCACTTTGTATAACCACCTATTTGTTCAATCTTTTTCTTATCTGTAAATTGAGAACAACACCTGCCCCCTTCCCCCCCAGCAGATCCTTTTCAAAGGCTACTGAGGGTTGAAATAATGAGTGACCTTGTTCTGGGGATATGCATTTGGATTCTAGGAGTTAGCTTTTCAGTAGTACAGCACAGTTCAATGGTATTCAAAAAGACCAGGTTACTTGTACTATTTAATCATGTGTGGCCATTTGGGTTAATATAGGTT
>PVKN010016231.1:0-18007 GCA_004027915.1 Capromys pilorides
TACTACTGTTCTTTATTCCCAACCTGTAGGATTGAGCTTTGAGTTCCCTATAAAAGCTGCTATACTCTTAGCTTTTGTGCGCCTGGTTCTGTCTTGATTTCTTTTCAATTCTTGAATGATAGCTGTTTCATCTCTTTGTCTGCTTCAGTGTCTTGCAGTTGTCTTCTGGCCTCTGAAGTTTCTGGTAAGGCACTGGCCCTTAGTCTTACTGAGCAACCCTGCTACATGCAGGGCGTTCCAGTATTGTTGCTCTGAAGACCTCATCAGTGACAGTGTAACTGTACTGTTTCTCAGTAGTTGAGTTTATCCTGCTTAAGTTACCTAGAGTTTATAGTATCATTTTTCATCAAACTTTGCTTTAGGCCATGAAGATTCAAAACAAAAATGATTTTTCCTTCTGAGCCTACTGTGATGTAAGTTTCTCATACATTGATTAGTGTCTCATCAGTACTTCAGGTTCTTGTTCATTATCTTTTTCATTTTGTCCTTTTTCTTCTTCAAACTGAATAACTATAATCACTTCATCCTCAATTCTACTAATTTTTTTTTCCCTTCTGCCTACTCAAATCTACCACTGCTCCCTTCTAGTGAATTTGTATTTCAGCTACTTTAATTTTCTGCCTAAAATTTCCACTTCTGTTTTAGACTTGCTCTCTTTTTGTTGACATTTCTTAATGGTTTATACAGTGTTTTCCACATTTGCCTGAGTTCTCATTGAACATATATAAGACAATGAAGTTAATATCTTTAAGTAGGAATTTTTAATTCTAATGCCTGCGTTCTTTTTAGGGATAATTTTTTTTTTTTTTAATTTTACTTTTTTTTTTTCATTTTATTTTAAAGAGTAAAAACAGCAGAAACAAATATAGAAAAACAGTATCAAGTAAGAGTACATATAGTTCAGAATCTCAAAACAAGAACAAAAAATTTAACAATGGTTGTATTACATATCTTCATCAGGGCTGGCAAGATAGGGATAATTATTAAACTACTTTTTTTTTCCTCTCGTGTGAATGAGCCATTTTTAAATGCTTATGATTTTTTTGTCTGTTGAAAACTGGACATTTTAAGTTATACAGGGCACCAATCTAGAAGTCAGGTTATTGCCTTCCTCGAGGATGACCTGTGCTGCAGTCATCTTTTTTACACTGAATTTGCCAAATTAATTTTGCAGAGTCCGTATCACCTGTGTGTGTTCACCTAAGATTCACCATCCATTGTTCCTATAGCTGTCCTGTGGCCTGACAGAGATTCCTACAAATGACAAAGTTCAGTAGCATCTCTCCTCATCAGATATTCTCTTTGTTTCTGTGAGTTGGCTTGGGTCATTTACCCTGCTAGGCTTAATTATTGTTTTAGTAGAGAGACCGGATTCCAATCTTGGTGCTCCTTCCTCTACCGCCTTCAGGGAAGGCACCTGGCAGGATTCTGCGTCTGGTTTTGCCTGTCTCAGCAGTCTCTGCATGCCGCAGCTGAATTATGTTGGCAATTGTCTTTCAACAATGGTTCTTCTTGGCCTTTCCATCTGTAAATTATATAGCACTATGCCAAGCCATGAGCAGTATGAGAATCTTAAAATTACCTCTATGTCCATTTCTCCCTCTTAATAGTTTTACACTATTACTGTCATTTGTAAATTCCACAAAACACTGATTTTTGTTTGCAATTTATCTTTTATGTATATTTTACTGCTAAGAAAGAAATCATACATATTGATCCCAACACTCCCAAGTCCAGTCTCATCATTCACGCATGCCTGTAGACAGAGATGCCACCTCAAGGAATTCCACTAGCATTTGTTACAATGCAGATCAGTTAATGTTTAATTCCTTCAGCTTTTATGTCAGTAAAATCATTTATCTTACATTTTGTTTTCTAGATATCTTTTGCTGCTGAAGAATTGTAATTTGACAATTTTTCTTCTCAGCGCTTTAAAGATGTTAGTTCTTTGTGTTCTTGTTTGAATTATTTCTCTTTAAGCTCTGTCTTGCCAACTCAGACTGTCAGTCAAGCCCGGTCTGAATCACCCTTTCCAGAACTGGTGTCTAAAACCTCTGAAATATATAAAATGGGCTAATTATTGGGCTTATCTCATTTGATCTTCATTTGTCAGAGATCAGTGTGTCTTTTAGATAGATAGATGGATAAATAGAAAGAGAGAGACAGAAGACAGACAGACAGACAGACAGAGGAAAGAGAGAGAGAGAGAGACAGACAGACAGATAGACAGACAGACAGACACAAACAGGCAGAGGGGAGGGATACAGATAGACAGGCAGGCAGGCAGGCAGGCAGACAGACAGACAGACAGACAGACAGACAGGATAGGTAGGTACACATACACACACACACACACACACACACACACACACAAACACAGATAGGGAAGGTTATCCTTTGATAAACCTGGCCTCATTAATCCACTTTGGAAGCTGAAGCTTTTTAAAAATATTTCTACTTCACCGAGGACCTCTTTTAGCTGCTGTCTGCCGTAGTAGCCAACTCTTTGCTTGTCTCCTTCTTTGGAGTATCTAACATCGCTATAGTTACAGATGGTATTCACACAAGTATCTAGCAGACAGAAAAGAATAAAAACAGATGAATTATATTTCATTTTATTCTGTACATTTCCACACAATTCACAATACAGAAAAAGTGTCCAAAAAGTAACTGTAACTAGTCAATTTCTTTTTCAGAGATCAGTTCAGTCTCCCAAATTAGTTCCATTGAAAATCTCTATAGAGCAACACAGTGATCAAGATTCTTTATATAAATAGGAAATGCAAGAAAATTAGGGAAAAATACTTTATGACTTTGTTACAAAAAACTCCGTCCTTCCCTTTCCCTTCCCACCCTTCCCACCCACCCTCCCTCCACTTCGTGGTATCCGGCTTCCACTTTACCTGGAAATAAAACTTCCTCTACCATCACGGCTGCTACTGTTTTGTGGGGGATTCCATTTGCCAACTGGCAGCTGTGCAGAAGCACGCGTGGCTGGGGGATGCACTAGGGCAGAATCGGAATCAGGAAGGAGCCCTCTCTCAAGGGCCTGCAATTCTTCAGACAGATGTGGGCTTTGCGAGGGGCCTCTCCACAGCTGACTGCACTCTGCACGCGTAGTAGCTTTGCCGCGCTCCAAAATCAAGTTTATTCATTCTGACGGAACTGAGATTGCCCTGCAGCCCTTGCCGAAATGGGCTTTCTCACTGCCAGTCAGCTGCGGCACACAGCACACCCTCCTGCTTGCCTCATCAACCACAGGCAATTTTCAGCAACAACCAAACTAACAATGATGGTGGCTAATTGGAAGCCTTACATCTCAGCGGGGCTTTGTAGACTACTCTACTGTAAAAGTTCTATTTCATTGGCCAGGCCGCAATCCCCAATCAGGATGCCAGGAGGCATCTACCTTCTGCTGACGCGGGAAATGGTGCATGCAAGTGGTTGGTACCTCACTCCAACCACGGAGGGGCGGGAGCCACAGCAAATGAAAAGTACTATTGTTAATAAAACCCAAGAGGCCAGAAACCACTTGGATTCATTACACAAGGTTGACTAAGTATCAAGACTGGAAAGCCTCTCAGAAGTGCTGAGTCTCAGCAACGTGTTTCTGTGAATTACTTAGAAAATCTGAAGTGAAAAATAAACTAATGCAGAGCTGTGATCAGTGTGGTTTTGAAAATTTTTGTCTTTGTTTTTACAGGTAAAGACAATTTGCAAACAGCTCTTGTATCTATATCTGTCATGTTTTAGAAAAAAAATGTTATTAAAAGTTTGCGGTGTTATATTTTAACTCTAAAACAACAAGGTTCTAATCTCTAAGGAAATATATTTAGACTTGTGAGAAAACTCCCTACATTATCCTTATTTTTTTTTCAAATTTTATCTTGGACCAGTATAATGAGGTCTAACCTGCTCTGCGTTAGAGAGTTTTGAGAAAACTCTCAAAACACAGCTGCCTTTGAGAAGCCCTGTCAGAAAGCCCCTCCCCGAGCCAATTCTGTCCCCTGTAGTTCCATAAACAATCACCTTTATTTCTGAGTTGAACAAAATGAAAATTTCTCAAATAATATTCTTTGAAGCCGCACTCAGTAAGTTTGTTCGATCTGCATGGGAGTCCATGTTTGCTTAGGGTACATATTATTTGGGAGTTGCTATGCAAAACTATGTTCAATACTAAAATAATACTATTGTATTTTTCCTGAGAATATTTTCTGTTTCCCTCTTGACTCCTTTTCTTTCCTAAGTCAGAAGCGAGAAATGAGGTGGGAGAGAAAGAAGAGTCATGGGAGATGTTCACAGGAAGGACTCTCAATGTGGGACCATTTCTTTCCTTAAGAGTGACATCCCCATCCATTCAGCTCAAAGTTTAAGACTGAAGATGAGCAATTAAAACTATAATCCTAGGGCTGGCGAGATAGCTCAGCAGACTAAGCACCTGCTTAGGCAAGCACAGGCACTGGGTTTCAATCCCCAGTACCACATGCTGTGCTGGCCCCACCCCCCAGGGTGCGCTGAGCCGGTGACACAGTCGGCATGGTGGTGCACACCTATAATCCCAGCACTGGGGAGGCTGAAAACAGGAGGATCACGATGAGTTTGAGCTATGTAGTAAGACCCTGTACCAAATGCACTAAAAAAAATTTTTTTTAAAAAAATCTAATCCTCTTACACAGAAATTCTGTGCAGAGGTCAACCTAGGGATTTCAGCAGTCAGTCTTTTTCAGTGATGAAAAGGTACAGACTGTGTCCTCCTGCCTCTTTATTACCGGGGCAGAGAGGAATCCCCAAGCTTGACTTCTAGTCCCAAGCCCCGTGTTATGCCTCAAGCAAGTAGCTGCTGCGCAGAGCGGGGAACACAGCATATCTAATTTTCACCTGAATTACCGAATTGTTGACCTGTTTGCCTCAGTAGAAACATAAACCTTTTTCAGATTTGAGCCTTGAGTAGCAACTGGCAAAATGCGCACGTGTGCAGATGTGTGCGTGCGTGCGTGCGTCTGTATACGCGAAGCAAATCTCAGGATCACGATCCCTGCCTCTGCATGATTTAGGGTATATTTTCAGTGACTACTTTTATAAAATGGTCTCGTTGCATTTTATAATGCAATTGGGCAGGAACCTGAGATCAAAACAGGCCTGAAGTCGGTTGAAAAACACAGAAATAAGCCCAGAGCTTACTAGAGAATGCTTGTAGTCCAAAAGCCTTCACAACTAAGGGTTTGCTGCTACATGATCCCTGAGCCAGTTGTTCAAAAATTACTTAAGTCCTAGGAAACAAAACCACACACACGCACGCACGCACGCAAGCACGTAGTGGTAAACTTCTCTTTTTTAAGAATCCCAATTTTTCTTGAAGCAATGTTTAGGAACCAGTACCTCTTTATTAATAAGATAGGCCACCCTACCTACTCTGCATGTCCGGCACTCTTCTGTCATCCGTCTTAGCGTTGTACAAATGAGCTGCCCTACATAACTTGAATCTAACTGCTGTTTCACCTGTCTTCTCCAGACGGGCTTACCATGCTGACTTCCTTCCACATACAACACTTTCTCCTCTAAGTTCTCCAGTCTCCCAGAGTCGACCTGATAAAATATGAGATTCAGCGTTGGAGAACACTGTCAGTTCTTCTTCCTTCACATCCATCACTGAACGTCACTTCCCAAAGGTGATTTAGACTTCCACATGTGACCTTCTGTGATAAGCTTCCCTTGTGGGCTCACCCAGAGGCAACACTATACTGACTGGAACAGTCTGCCCTCTTCAACACCTCGGACCACAGTCCTGACACAGTACCATCCTAATACCCATCAAAGAAAGAAAACAGAACCAGTACTTTCTAAATCTTGAGATTTAAAATTATGCAGAAGTGCCACTAACACTTCCATATTAATTTCTTCCCATGAAATTCTCAAAGGTGCCCAAATCTTTGATCTTTTGGCCCTCGAAATACATCTAACATGCAAAGCTTCCTTCACACGAGAAAAACACTTGAATATTTTTATTTCGTGCTCTACCTCAGTTCTAAACAAATGTTGCTGTGGATCTTTTTTTTTTTTTAATCAGTTTATTATGGAAATCTGAACCAGCGATGTCAAATATCATTAAAAGAAATGTTGGAAAATTATTTAGGTAGTGGATACCTGTTTTAGGCATATTAGTCTACAATTTCTAATGGTCTCAGACTGGGCACGGTGGCACCCATCTGTAATCCCAACATTAGGGAGGCTGGGGCAGGAAGGTGGCTGTGAGTTTAAGGCCAGCTGGGGCTGCATAGAGAGACCCTACCCCAAAAGAACAACAAAATGAATGGCTGGGTATGGTGGCAGGTGCCTGTAATCCCACTACTCAAGAGGAAAACCATGAGCCCAGGTCAGCCTATGAAAGGAAGTGCAAGGCCTGCCTGACCTACATAGCAAGATTCTTTTTGAAAAAATTAAAATAATAAAAAAAAATAAAAATAAAGGTGTCGGTTCTAGCCGCAGTCTACTGAATGCTGCACAAGTTGAATTTAGAACTCAGAGATTCAGATAATTCACTGAGCAAGTATCATCTGCCAGATATACCTTCTTGGAGTGTATCAAAGCTCCAAAGTGTCAAAAAAATGCTTTGAAATATCAACTAAATTATGGAGGTTGTTAAAAGGTAGCGTGGATTTTTGTTGTCTAAGCTATTTTATGGTGAAAGCTACGTGCATGTATCGCTAAAGGATCAAGAAACGAGACACTTTCAATAGTTGCAGCTACAAAAAGGTTGTGGTTTGGATGCCATTTGGTGGTCGATGTTGAAACTTTTGAAGCTGGGAGAACGACAGACTGAGCCCTTTGCCACTCCCCTGGTGAGGTCCTCCCTTATAGCACATCCTGGGAGCAGAAGCCAGAGCAGTGTCTGTGATTTCTTTGCATGTACACATGCTTGATTTCAAAGGGTCTTTATCTTCCAGGCAGAGATGTCTTCTGTGGTTAGGTTAGACTGTACTGAACTCTAATAAATGCCAAAGCATGCCGCTTTTTAATACTGGACAGACATATTTCTAAAAGGACTTTACTTGAGAATACCTAGGAATATCCATCAAAATCCATAATGCTTCTGGAAGTATTCTGAATTGAGTTAACCTTATGTCTTCGTTCTGCTAGTAACTAAGTTCATGCTTAGGTGGTTTTATTTATTTGCTTGTTTGTTTGTTTTTGGTGTTTTCAAGACAGGGTTTCACTATGCAGTTCAGGCTGGCCTTGAGCTAACTTTCTGTAGCCTAGGCTGGTCTCGAACTCACACTGATCCTTCTGTCTCAGCCTTCCAAGTGCTGGGATTACAGGCACACACCACCATGCCCTGCCAGGTGTTTTCTTTTTTGTTTGTTTGTTTTTTGTTTTTTCACGGGACCGGGGTTCAAACTCACGATCTTGCACTTGCCAGGCAGGCACTTGTGCCACGGAGCTATCTCCCCAGCCCTCACAGGTGGTTTTAAAATCATTAAATGGTAAGTAAAGGCCAATCCCTCAAAGATTTTACAACTTCTTATGTATAAAATGTTTTAAATATTTTTTAAAAAAACCATAGCTTTATGAATTTCTAAAATGAAATCCCACAATTCAACACAAGAATCTGTAAAAGTAAACTTAAAACAAAAAAAAAAAACAGTGCCAGCCAAATAGCTCAGCAGATTAAAGCACCTGCAAGCAGGTGCAGAGGCTAAAAGTTCGATCCCTGGGCCTCATGTGCTGGTCCCATCCCTGGGGTGCGCTGAGATAGCAATTGAGACTGGACGTGGTGGCGCTTGTAAACAGGCGGATCATTCCAAGCCTGATCTAGTTGGGAGACCCTGAACACCCTGTAGATCCTTCTCTAAAGATACAAAAATAAAAATAAGACTTCTAATTTCAGCCCCCTGAGAATACAGGTCCCTAATCAAACACAGTAACAATGTATCCTCTGCTCCAATGCCCCACAGAACTAAAAATCTAAGACTATACGAAGGCTTTATACAGCCTTATAGCTTTACTACATTCTTTGGCCATTTATATTTTGTTGTTTGTACTTAATCCAAATGTGCTCTAAGCTCTGCTTCTTCTCCTGTTCCTTGAGAGCTGTCATAAATGAGTCTTAGAACTTATTAGCTCTTCAAAGTCTCATCTGAAAGTCTCAGTTTCTAATACATTCTTAAGGACAGTACTGACAAAACAGGAATGCAACACATTATTTCTTGCCTTGTTGAAATTGTTTTTGCAGAACTAAAATACTGCGGGCCAGTGGGTGACAAATACAACCACACCTTGGTGGCCCTTCCAGTGGATGCTGGGATTCTTATGCACAGACCTTATCTCGTTGGAATTTGTCAGGCTTCCTTGATGGCAGTTGGGTGAAATTAGTTTTGTCTATCGCATTCCTTGTTATTTCCTTAGCATAGTGTCCATATCAAAGTGATAAATATTTTATTAAATATGACGAAACACATGCAAGTATGATCAATTCATGGACTTAAGCCTGCATGCACAATGACTCATGCATGTACACACACTCTGGAATCAACCTACCCTAAAGATACTCTCCCAAATTTGAGTTTCTAATCTAAAATGTTTGTTTTAATAGCCTATCTATTATATTTTCCTGCTTTCCTTCTGGAACCATTTTAATGAATCCTAATGTCATGGGAGAGTGATTTGTCCAGGACACTGGCACTATTAGTCCATCTCTCTCTCTCTCTCTCTCTCTCTCTCTCTCTCTCTCTCTTTCCATCTCTCCCTTTCCTTCTCTCCCTCTCCCTCTCCCCTTTTTTTCTTTCCTCTTTAAACTGTGGATAGTCTCAAATCCACGGAAGTCAGGGGTCTAGTGCATATAGACCCAACCCTTCAGTTAACATCAAGGGAACGTGCTGCTTGTATCGCTGGACTTGGAGACATCGGCCAGAGTGCTGACCTCTCCTGGGACGAGCACAGAAGTGTGCGGTGTGCCAACTCTCCTAGATTCCTTCTCAAAACCGGGCTTGTCATAAACCCATGAGATGGCCATATCAGTGGCTATGCACTTGTTTTTAGGAGCAACTTGGACACTTGCCCGAGAGAGAAAAGTCATTTTGAATAGAACAGCCAAGGAAGATGTTGGCGGTTGTAGGATGCAGTAACTAACAGTACTGGCAGGATTCACCCAGGAACAGAACTGTCACTGTGGCCAGAAATTCGTGGAGCAGAAGACGAGTGAGGGCTGCTCCGACTCCACGCCCTGTGCGAGTGACCACCCCTCCCCCAGCAGCTTGTCCTTCTCACGTATCATTAGATACCTGGCTGCATGGTAGAACAGTCACAGAGGAAAGATCTCTCTTTACTTGAGATCCCAAAACAGGTTGGACCAGTCTTACAGCCAAGGTAGGTTCCATGCTTCACAACAGCCACAGACACAATGACAAGAACCTTCGGTCATAGATTTTATGACGCAGGCTATTCACATGCGCCGTGGCAGTAATGTGGTGACACAACGAAACTCGGAAATGGTGGACTCAGAAAAGTCACATGAAAATTCTGCTGCCTTATCTATCTTTGCTTGTGTTAACTACATGTATGTAGATGATTAGCATGCTTTTAAAGTGTTTTCCTTTTTTAAACATATGCAATATATGTAGCATATATACACATATATGTATATAAATAAATGCATTTCTATATATGAATACATGAATGTGTATGGACCTATCTACATGCACAGGTGTATGAATGGGCTGATTCTGACACAACATATAAGTGACCATGTTAGTAGCATTTATCTCTGGAGATGGAGAAAGGACCCAAGAGCAAAGGGAGGCTGTGCTGTTGCATATGGTGCTCATCTGTGGTATCAGAATCTTTCGGAAAAGACCTGTGTTCATTTAGTTAAGGCCTGTGCCATAACTAAAAGAAAAAAATCTAAATATTGCTAATAAGTCAACAACATAATGGAATGAAGTGGTTGCCCACATTTTCTAAGATGTGATGATAACGAAGATTCTGGTAAGCTTGAGAAATTCTTTAGGCGAAAGGCGTGATGCTACACCCTGATGCAAAGGAACTACCTGGTGACTGTCCCAAGATACAGAGGGATCTGCCCAGAAGCCGCCACCAGGGACAGAGATGCAGCCGCAGGGCGTCTCAGGGTGGCCAGAAGTTGATAGATAGATTTCAGAACTCACTTCTGCCAGTCTCAAGCTGTTTCAGAACTTGATCTGGTTTTCAGCTGCCACCTCCATGAAGGTGAACAGAAGTCTCCAGCAAAACTGTGCTGTGTTTCATTGCTTCTTGGCTTATTGATCTTCTCTGTTCTTTACCAAGTCCTCAACTGTGATAAATCCATATCGATTGTGTTCTGTTTCATTCACTGTGTAAGAGCAAAATAGAAGGTTGCGAATACAGACAGGTTTATAGTTAGACTGCTGTTTTTTAAATAACTTTTCATCTTCCAACCTGATAGTTGCTTGATCCAAAAAATTGAATCCCCAACGCAGGTGGTGCCACAACGTGAAGGACCACCCAAGCACTGCCACGGCAGCTGCTTCTGGCTTCACAGTCCCAGGAGGCTTTGCAAATCTGGTTTGTCTTTTTTTTGTACTGGGAATCAAACTCAGGATCTCACTCTCGCCAGGCAAGCGCTGTGCCCCTGAGCTATATCCCTGGTCCCTAAATCTGCTTTTCTGTAAGTATATATGCTAGTGTCTGTTGAAGTTATATAGGTTTTTGACAGGACAGGATCACTGGCTTCAAACCTCTGATGACGTAGTAAAGAGGATACAATATACCTCAACTGAGATGAAAACTCCTAAATCTTGGTTCTTCCTAAAGCCCAGGATTGTCACACATAGCAACCAATTTAAAACCCTACAGGAGGTAGATTTGATGCTGAGAGCATTAAATATGTGGCTGTTCTGTGCTCCTTCTTTCCTCCCTCCCTCCCTCCCTCCCTCCCTCCCTTCCTTCCTTCCTTCCTTCCTTCCTTCCTTCCTTCCTTCCTTCCTTCTTTCCTTTCCATCCTTCCTCTCTCCTTGCCTTGCTTTTTTTCCTTGCTTCCTTTCTGGAAAGCTTAAGTCTTGTAAGTGTTCGCTGTTCCAGAGATAGATCATATTCTGCTCTCTATCAATAAATAATGTAGGGATTCTAATTTCTTTTTCCCCTTTCTTGAACCCCTTTCAGATGCACCAGGACACTCTCAGTAGTTACACATTGGCCCACTGCCACTTCTACCCTAACTTTTCTCTCATGTTACCCTGAGGCATTCAAAGAGAAATACAGCACAGTAATTAATGAAACCCGAGTCCCTCATCCAGCAGTAGCAGCTCAGCAACTGGCTGTGAAGCCAGATGTTTGGCTCTGTCCAGAGGATGGGAGGCACCATGCAAAGCCAGATTCCAGTCTCCTTTCAGGATTATATTACATTTCTGTCACCACAATATTTTCTTGACAGTCCCACCAACTGAAAACCTTGTAGTTGGATCCCAGTGATTAAATTCTCCTGGATCATATTTTTCCCCCAACTTCTGGAAATGATCTACTGCAGTCCCTCCTTCCCTCAATTTAAGATCCAAAAAAGAGTTCCAGTCTTGCAACTGATATAGGGCAGCAGATGACTCATGACCAGTCTTCCTCCCACTGCTGGAGACGATGCCAACAACTTGAGTCTGAAGTGACTATGGAGAGGTGGTGGTCATGGAGCCCCCAACCCCAGAAAGGTATTTCCAGCTTAGCGTAGTGTATCATATCTACATTTTTAAAATGATGATGTGTGACCAACATATGATTCAGATAAACAACATGTCACCACTGGGCCATTAAATTCAGTGTAGAGAGATGCTCACCTATGGTAACATGCAGAAATACCAAGGAAATGATTTTGCTGTGTCTAAGATCAAAACGGAAGGAAGCTCAGGAGACATCAGATTTAGCCAAAAACCAAAGTTCTTGAATGCCCACTTTTATTTTTGTCTTATACTCAAATATTTGGACAAAAAGAATGTTTTTCCTCCTGATACTCCAGTTATCACTGAATCGATTCCACAGGATCTATGGCAGGAAAAGCTAGTGCAATTGCACTACCAGTCAAGAAACTGCTGAAGAGACTTTCAGAGTGGTGTGCAGTAAGAAATTTCTGATGGGGGAAAATGAAGTCAAGAAAGGAATGGATTAGACTGCCCATGTATGGAAAATGGAGTTATCAGTTATGACCCCAGGACCTGAAAAACAATATGTAAAGCATCCATTAGAAAGAGCCAGGCGTCAAGGAAATCTGGCAGTGGAATTCATAAAAGAAGACTTGGTCCTTGGGTCAGACTGTCTTTGAAATTAAGACAAATAAAAAATCTAGCAGGAAAATCCACAATGAGACCCTCTCACTATGGTATCCAAGAGGGCATAGTTGTTAGCCTCTGTGTAAAATTCCAAGGACTGCTCCTTGCTCAAGTATATTATCTTGATTTATGTTGCTACTTTTTGCTTTTACTATTTTTTTCCCCAAGTTGATGAGGCTGCTTTCTATTATCCTCCAACAAGACTAGAAGTCAATCTCCTGAGTGCTCCATTTCCTGGAACCACAGTTCCCACACAGGTTTCCTCCCTGCAATTTAAACAGCACTTAAAGTTGACTAAGTCTGAAAACTTAGCCACAGGTCTTTGTCTAATCCTTTGCTCAACTCTATTGCAGCAAAAGGCAAACATGGCTACACATAGGCAGTATGGAGCTGGCCAAGCAGCCCAAGCCCAACCGGTCCTGCATGGCTACTGGTAACGACCCAGCCACCTGGGCCAACCCTGGGTGGCGGTAACCTCTCTGAGGCGCCTCCAAGCACAGACAGCTCCCATGCCACCTCGGGAGACCTCAGAGATAGGACATACAAGCTGACATCAGCCATGTGACACTTCTCAGCTCCTACAAAATGAAACAAAAGAGTCATTGAGCGGTCTTCGTCTATTTAGTCTTGGAAATGGTTTTACAGTTATATTTCTGCAGGACATCCAGAGGGTTTAAAAGACCTTCAGACAATCTTGTGGTCTTCAGATTGAACATAAAGAGAAGAGATAAAAATCATAAGATTTAGGTCGATGAGTGACTACAGGAGGATTGTGTGGTAAATGAGGAAGATGAACGAGTAAGGGGAAGAGGGAGCAGAGTCATTTATACAAACATCCTTTGAATCTTTAAAATAAATTATACAGGTGAACACAGAAGTTCATGCTACTTGCTGGAAGCAATAGGATCAAATTTTGTGAAATGTGTACTCCACAAATCTCCAGGTAGCCTGGCTCCTTCTCAGTGGGCTATCATGTTCTGTTGGACATCTTGGTAGCCCTTAAAACTGGTGGCACGGTCTCAGAGATTCTTGCAGGAGAGACAGAGACGTACGTATTCCATCAGCTTTGTCCTCAGGAGCTGCCCGGTCGCTGGGAGGGCACAGTGATCCATTCGCTCACATTCTTTCAGTCCATCTACCAGGGTCAGACTGCAGTTTCCAGGTCCTCATGGCCAATGAGTTTATAGTTCTGGCGGCTTTCTAGATAAGCAGCCAGATCTGGATCCCCGGCCTGCTGTGCTCTGTCTTGCGGTGTTTTACCCTGTTGGTAATAGGGATAAGGAAAGAGACACACATTGGGAGTGAGGTACTACACGTGAAACTCCTGTTATCACAGGAGCAGAGCTACACAAACGCCACTCACTAATAAGGACCACCCCCTCCCCCATATTTATTAGCGCACAGTTTCTAAGACACTTTCAAATCTTTTGTCTTTATAATAATCATTATAGCAGACATATGAGATTGGTGAGCTAAAAAATCTATCACTTTAGATAGTTGGGGTTTATATCTCTGAAAACAGATGTGCCCAGAGACTCAGGTATGCAACAATGAGTTCTGAATCCAGGTTCTTTTTAAGAAACAAGGGAGAGATAAGAGGGGAAAAAATAAGGCAACAGGCATTCAGATTTCTAGTTTATGCTTCTATCACACTAAATTTTGAGAAATGACTGTGGAGGAGAGAGTAAGGGTTAGTCACAGTAATTCGAAAGGTTTCCTTTGTTGGATTCCAAGTCTCCTATTATATTCTCCCCAATTTATCACAAGCTACCTGAACTTCCAAAAATGTATTAATTTCTAAATACAAAGCAATGGATATTAACTAAGGAAATCTTGGGAAAGTAGAAAAGTATCAACAAAAAAATAAAAATGACCATTCACCCCAGTAAACTAAGAAAAAAGAAAACTCATGGTGTAAATAGCATATACATTATGACTTCACCTAGTTTTTTAAGAACAGACATCTCTCCCTGGTCCCCCATGTTGCATCAGCCCAGCCCCCAGGGTGCACTGAGCCAGAGACTGAGTCCAGGCATGGCAGTGCATGTCTATAATCCTAGGGCTGGGGAGGCTGAAAACAGGAGGAGCACTATGAGTCCAATCTGTGTAGTGAGACTCTGCACCAAGTGCATAAATGGAAAAAAAAAAAAAAAAAAGACATCTCTACATGTGAAGCATGATCATTAAAAAATATTTAGTAGTATTTAGGTCTAGGCTGTAAGATTTCCACATCCATTTGCTTTTTTGCATGTGTTTTCTATATTGCTGGCTTTCTGTGGCAGAGTACATTATATGATAGCTAAAAACCTAATTTGAAATTTGAAAAAAAAAATAGTATGCATCTATGAGTCAAGAAAGAAACTGCAAAGAACCTTGAATCTATTTATTTGATTTGAAGACACAGAAAGATAAAATAGGCATCCTGCTCCCCAGCTGGTTTGCAGCTCCTTCTACTGCATGTGTCTCTTCCTTTTATGCTCATTTTCTGAGCTGAATAGAGGAGGAGCCTCTGTGGGGGACAGGGAAGCCGCACTTCTGGGCTCTTCGCAGCTCCCCAAGGCCCACCCTACCCAGAGTGGCCTGGCCTCATCCTGCTCCTCCTTGACATCTACTGTGCCATGCACACTGCTCCTTTAGGCTCAATGTCTAAGCACCTATATATGGCAGCATGCCCAGCTGTTTAACCAGGAGAGCGAAAGACCAGCACACAGCTCAAGAGTGCTTGACAGGCCTCAGGAGAAGCAGGGGCATCCAGAGAGTGGAGAAACTGCATTACATCTGACTCAGAAGGAGAGAGAGGTCCACTTCACAATGTGGAAGGCTGAAGACTTCCCAGGTATGAAATTGCACACAGGTGTTCTTGTCACTTAGTCAAGTCTAATGGAACTTGAATCATTGATTTTTATAAGTTATACACTGATGGGTCACAGCCACAGCCATTAGCTCCAAACCTAGTACTCAGAGCCTGTTAAATGCAATTCC
Organism: Capromys pilorides; assembly: GCA_004027915.1. Classification (NCBI taxonomy): domain Eukaryota; kingdom Metazoa; phylum Chordata; class Mammalia; order Rodentia; family Capromyidae; genus Capromys; species Capromys pilorides. Next base: position 15,288 of record PVKN010016231.1, read on the forward strand.
CATCTACATATCAAAATTCTTTTCTGCAAGTGTCTGTGGTCCACTGTTGGCAGCTGGAGTTTACACAGGGTGCTTTGCAACTCTTAACGCTTATTGCCAGCATCCTCTGATGTGCTGGCCATCTGTACAAATGCTGCATCTCCTGTCTACCTTTCTGTCTCTGTCTCTTATGGGCTCAGTCCTCGGTCAACTCTGCTACACTCCCATTTGTCTTTCATTTGTCTACCCTTTCTTCTCTTGGGTGAACTCTGTAAATTGAATTAACCCTACAAAGCCCAGTACTGGCTCTCCCTACACCATTTACATGATGCCATAGTTCTCCATGTGGGTATTTTCTGATCAAGGCTGGCAGGTGTGTCTAACACTAACACCTGCCCTCGCTGCCTGCTTAGGACATCCGGACACTTTGGATCCACATTCATGTAACTTTTGCAGAAAAAAAAAAAAAAAAAATCACCACATTTCAAAAAGCCACACTTGTTCCTAAGTTTCACTGTGTGGCAACAAAATCCATTCTACAAACCACACATGAAAGCCACTTCTTTTTTTGATACAATATATTCAGTGAGGCATGGGGAGTTTTATCACCAGCAGATACCGGTCCATCCCGGGGCTGAATGTTAAAGAGCAAGGTCAAGGGCAACCTCGACCTTCTTCAAGGTTCAGTTCAGAAATTCCTGCTCTGGGATTTCTATGGTTAAATTTTGAGAACCAGTTAAAGGAAGCAAATGGGGCAAAACTTTTATAAGGAAAAGGTAAATACAGGCCTACATAGCTATAGTAACCTTCTAGAAGCCAGGGCCCACCACCTGAGGAGCCCACATGTAAGCTCTCTGGCATCCTCATATCACAGATTTTTAAACCCTCATACTAGAATCAATACTGAAAGAGGATTCCAAAGGGACTTCTCAGCTGCCACGCCAACGTCACTGAACACACTCTATCTGGACACCTCTCCGTGGGCTCTGTATCTTGTATCTGCACACAACCTCATGTTCAGCAAACAATCCTGAGAGCCCAAGGCCGCGGATGCAGAGGTTGCTAAAGCACCACAGGCGAGTGCTCTATGTGGTTCCCTTTGTGCTTCTATGTTTAAACTGCAGTTTCTCTAAATGAAGCACTCTATTTTTTCCTCCTTTTTCCAAGTGGCCAGGCACTTCCATGAGCACAGAATAGATGCCTGTGTGGCAGGCACAAGCAAAGGCAGGAGAGCCTGCGATCTCGCCGGGGGAGGATGCTCGCGTTTGCCCAGCCAGTTACCTTGGTGTCCGTCTTTCTCAGAGATGCTCCCGCATCCACCAGAAGCTGGCACACGGCCCGGTTCCGCTGGCAGGCAGCCTTGTGCAGTGCCGTCTCACCCCTAAATCAAAGATGGGATGAGAAACCACCCACAAAGGGGGTGAGCACAGACATGGGGCGGAAGCAAGCGGAGCAGCAAGGGGACTCATCCTGCCCTGCTGCTGCCTGGGCTGCTCCTCAGCCACTTGAGCTGGAGGTGGCTGAGGCCAAGGCTGCAGAATAGGTGCATTTTGGGGAGACAGGCCAAGAGAGACCAAGAACGCCTTCAGTTGTTCCTCAATTGGCCATGACTCCAGCCTCAGAAAAGGCTGACTCAACCTGGTAGTGATTCTTTTATTCTTGAATTAGGACACCGAAGGGTGCCGTGAAGTACAGTGATTGCATCACACACTGAAGGCGTTCTCTCTGTGCATGCCTTCGGGAAGCATGAAGGATGCTCAGCATAGTAGATCTTAACTGGGCAAGTGATGGAACCACTTGCACCTGAGACAAAGGAAGATGTTCTATGTGGACCAGCTCCACAAGCTAGTGGCCAGTGTCCCCACAGGTCCTCTGTCTTGTCCATGCCTCCTCTTGCCTGCCAACCACTAGCTGCTCCCTGACTCATTTCTCTCAGCCACACTTCTTTCTTGATCTCTATTCAAATTTCCTTGAAATTCTCTAGCAGTTCCCATGCGGCTGCCACAGTAAGCCGTCCAGCCTGTCCTTGTCTCTGTTGCTGGAGAGGTAGCTAGGGGGCTGGTAGAGGAAGAAGGAAGTCGAGACCCAACATTATCAGCTCAGGAACCATCCCAGAGCTGAGGACTCTTTGAACACCAGGGTCTCCACTGGAGGACTTACACCATCTTCTCCATCACCGAGTGACAGACCAGCTGGGACACCAAGAGCAAAGGATGCCCAAGGGCATCGGGCCTACATGTTCACAACAACCCTGGCTGAGAAAAAATAAACGTCGTGGGTGTGTGTGAAAGCAAAGGTAGTTCTTTAAGACTCTCAGCAGTCTGAAATTCACTAGCTTGAAAAGAACTTGCTTAGAGGAATGCTAGATCATGACTAGCATTGATGACCTGTGTAATCACTGGGACACTTGTCATCAGTTTTTATTGTGCAATTTGTCATTCAGCCGATTAGGCCCTCAGAGGTGTAGCTACAGCTGAAAGTGGACCTTTTAATCAATAAAATCAGAATTATTGGATATGCTTGATAGACCATATCCTTCTAGAATGTTCTGAGGAAAATATTCTAGACTATGGAATGAAAGGCAACACTCACGTTTCACTGTCCGCCATATCCAATAACTCAGATGGTCCTAAGCAAAAAAAAAGTAAGATATCTATTAAAAAAAAGCTCCAAAATGAGCCATAGACAAAACAATAACTAGTAACAGAATTAATAGGCCTTAATTTTAAAAGAGTATTTTG